>VOMN01009184.1:0-39067 GCA_014899125.1 Orchestia grillus
CGTCTTCAAGACGAAGCTGGATAACTTCCTACAAACTATTCCCCGATAGGCCTCCCTTGCCTCACTATCATCAAACGGCAGAGGCAAACAGCCTCATTCAACAGTTCGCGGACCTGCGAAGGCACACTATGTACACAATGTTGCGGCACCCCAGTGTGGCCTCGGCGTTACAGCCGATACATCTCCAAGTACATCCAATTACAAGTACAAGCATTTCGTCACCAAACAAACTATAGTTCCGAGATCGATGCTGTTTAAAGCTGCATTTGCAAGAGTAAACACTGGCGGAGTAATGTCATGTGAGCGCATAAGATATGCACGTTTATGCTTGATTTATGAGTTCTGGTGACAGAAGTATTCGCTCACTCCTGCTGCAGTAGCGTTTTCAAATAACGTAACTTCAACGACTCGACTGCAAGCTTAGAAAAAGTGACTCAATTTCATTTTAATGTTTCTATCCTCATACTTTTTTCCTGTGCATAAAATTGGGTCCATTGACTGTGTTAATGCAGGAGTTCGATAATGTAATAACAATTCTATCGTAAAATAAAAAAATTACATGTTCAAGTCAAGGCGTTTCTGTCGCGCTGCCCGCTACCCAAACACATATCCTAGAATGTGCTGGGCGACGGAGGTAATTGTATAAAAATCATGAGCTATTTGAATGCATACTAGATGTTTTAGGACTGTCTTAT
Organism: Orchestia grillus; assembly: GCA_014899125.1. Lineage (NCBI taxonomy): Eukaryota > Metazoa > Arthropoda > Malacostraca > Amphipoda > Talitridae > Orchestia > Orchestia grillus. The sequence goes on from VOMN01009184.1 coordinate 696, forward strand.
GTATGAGGACGAGAGACACCGACAGCAAAATCGTCTTTTCGACACACATAGGATATGTTAGCCAATTTTACATGGACAGCTGATGAGTGTGGAAGCCTGCCTTGTGTTTTAAATCGGTGCTTTTTAAACTATGTGATGTGGCAGACCGGCATTTTTTCATGAGCTAAGTACCGGTAACTTTTCGTAGTCATGTTAAAGCAATAAATAAATTTAATGAATATAATAAAAGGAGAGAAATTTAATCTACAATTCATTTGGTAAACAAATAATATAATATTAGAGCAAAAATCTCTACCGGTAGCTGATGGTGCCATACCGGCCCCAGTCAGATGACCGAAAACGCTGGTCAAAAGTATTACTACGCGGTGGCTCCAATTTACTCCAGAGGAATGTGTTTCCATTCTACACATTAATCCATTTATATCTCTCTGGGTGCCCTCGTCTTAGGTGTATCTAAATCTGTAAACAATGGGAAACACTAAATTTGCGGACGCGTTCAACTTACAGTTAATGACGATTTCACCATCAGCTGCACAATTCTGTCGTGAGAATTTCACATCATTGTTGACCCCTGACGTCGCTGCAGTACAGGCACACTGCCTCTTGTATTGAAGACATCGCTTGACACTAATAGGCAGCACCGCACTCAGGTTACAAAAAAATCCGATGACTAAGGAAAGAGCATCGATCAACATTCTTGATCTACTCGCCATTCACAAGGGGCTCCACATCAGCAACGTCTAAAATAAACCGACTGAGGCCTCGGCTTCATGGGCTGGCATTATTATACTGGACTATGTGGTGTGCGCGTGACGAGTTTTTTCTCAAGGTTTGCTTGTCCTGACTTTCATGATTCTAGACTGCGTGATCTTCGCGACAAAAAGTTTTGTTTGCGGTCAGGTTTTGCAGGTCTGACTTTCATGGTGTTAAATTGAGGTGTTAACGTGGAACAGTTTCGTCACGATCGGATTTTGAGAGTTTCGATTCTCTCAAGAGTCACATCTTTGTCAGTGGTGTTGAAGAGCTCTTTAGAGTGTGTCTCAGTACACTCTGGGTGCTGTACGTACAGTATGTATAGTTTCGGTAGGCATAGTGAACTATGAATACAGTTTCATTCGAAATTTCTCTTTTTTGTGGAAAAATTATCATATTCATTTTATCTCTACCGTAATGATGTCTACAGGAACACTTGAGAATAAAATATATTTGCCAAGGTATATTCTCTTCTGAACGATAGCCTGAACCAGTCCTGAGTGTGCAAATATGTGAATCAACTTGGGAGCTGTTTTGACTTCACTCGGTTTTTGTGGTGTAAACTGTTCGGCACATAGTACGCACAGTTCACGACAGATTTAGTTTCTTTTAGTTATATCTTTATTATGAAGAGTTTCACAGATTAACTGCACGGAAAGTGAGTCCTCTGCACAAATTGGAAATACTGTAGTTCTCAAACTGCTCGAATGTTTACCATTTTCCTTTATTACAATGAGAGGGTAGAAAATTGCGCTAAAAATAATTTTGTTCAACATTGTCAATCATTCTATTTAATTCAAATTGCATTTTCATGCGAATAACTGGTTGCTGGACTCCTTTCTCTGAAGAGGCCGACCAGTTTGTCTCGAAAATTTTGTCAGGAAGGTTAGATCGCCAGATAAAAAATTAGTCACCTATAGTTTTTCGAGTTTCAATCGAGGATGGCAACTGCCGGGTTCACAGAGCTAGAACTGTCTTTAATTGACATGAAAGTTATTCACGAAATGTCAGGCATTTAGATTGGCCAGCTAAGTACCCAGACATGAAAGAAATAAAACAATTGTGCTACCATCTAAGATGATAAGTTAGACGTCGAAAAAAACGTACACGTACCGTGCGTATGAGATCAGAGCTGAAAATATGCATGAGGTGAAAATAATTGCTGTTTGATAAAAGTTTAGAGCAAAAAAATTAATCGGGAGATCATATCAGGAGCGCAGTGGCGATAATAGCGTCAATGCAAGTGAATATTTTCTCCTTTAAGAATGTATTTTACATCCTGGAGTTCGCCGCTACACTTTGTTTGAGTCAAAAGTTTTGCTCCTAATTACATCGTGTGACGAAGAAGAAACGTGCACTGAAATATTATCTTAAGTGAAAGCTCCTTGGAATTATTTTTCAGTCATAGTAAAAGTTGATTTACACAAATTTCAAGAATTGCTTTATAGTATGATTTTAACACTTTTTATCGGCATTGGAGTAATCAGGGTGGCGTTCCCAACAGAATTCTCCTCTGTAACGCTACTAAGGCTCAAAAGTTTGGTGTCAAGAAAAGATTTTACTTTCTCTATTGCTGCCGTTCTTTAATGCTTCCTGGCAAATACCTCAAATGACTTATTCCTCCTTCCAATAGAAATTTCAACAATTCTCTGAATTAAACCTCACTCGGGAGGTCCGTGTACGCCTTCCATTTCACCGGTCACCTGAATAAGTAAATCGAAAGCAATTTGTGGCACTCCATGCACTGTGCAATGAATGAATTACCTGCAACCATTTCGATTATCATCTAAGCTTCGCAAGCTCGCCGCATTTTTTCTAAACTTGTTTGATGGACGCACCATCGATATTCACGTGAACGACTGAAAAGGTAGAACTTATTTATGGATGAATTAAAAATGATGGGAAGGCTTAAATCCGTGGTGCAATTACAGGAAAATAAAAATAAAATCCTCTCGTCATGGGGTGTTTGTGATTTTGTGATTGAAGTGGAGCCAAAGAGCTCGTTTGAATACTCTGAAAATTTATTTATATCTATGCGTATTTTGTCCGTGATCGATTTCGGGTTTTTGAAGTAGAAAATAAGCAAAAGAATCGTTCATCAAGGCTGAGAAAACTCTTGGAATTAGCTTGATTCCTGTGTATCGAAATCAATGATCTCGGTTGTCTAAGAAAAGAACCTGTAATCTGATTACGCTCCTTGCATTTGTGGCAAAATTAATTCAGAAATAGAGTTCTAACAACACATGTGAAGCTTGTATCATTTCTTGATTAAACACCGTAATGTTTCACATTGTTTAATTAATGTTACATGTTCCTTGCATCCTGTTTCACTTCGCAGGAAGCTCCGATGACTATCAGCTTGGGAAAACAACGTTGAAATCGACAAAGATTTTTCCCTTGTAGACTAAAAAGCAAAGAAAACATCTATATATGTTTTTCAATACGTTTTATTAAAACTTCCACCAGGATTTAAGCTCTCTGAAGCTGTTCATGGACGAAAAGATTTGTCCATCAAAATTCACGGAACATCGAAACTGGTGAGGAAGAAAGAATTTACTGCAAACTTGTGCTCGCTTTAAAAAGGTAATGAATCTCCGGCAGGTGCGGAAGCTCGCCTAAGGGACTTTTTCGGTTGGACACAGATGGAAAGGTACAGACCGGCAGCTCACGAACTTTGCCGGGCTACTTAGTATCAAAAAGTTATTCACCGAAAGATAAGGGAGCAGGATTTGTCAACTTGGACGACGATGACAAATGAAAGATCGGTGCATAAAAGATAGACTCAGAATTGAAGACGACGGTTGCGTTCTGCAGCTGCGACGTACACAGCAACTGCACATTACACGTACTTATTGATTGAATTCATACTTCATTTATTCATACTTGAGCGATTCATACTTCACTGATTACTGTTAGATACCTGTTTGAAAAAAAATTTCTTCTTCTATTTTCAAAATGCAGAGATCAAAATCTAAGAATTTTTAGTATTTTAATTACAGTATTTATATTAAAATTTATTAAAATACTACTGTTGAAATTCTGAAATTATTGAGATTTATTATTTGAAGCCCTTAAAATGATATGTTCGGTGTAAATCATTCGGCTCTAATTGTCATTTTAGTCATGTTAAAATTGAGAAATTCACTCACAGCGTCAAAAACTTTTTCTAGAGCTCTATGTTATTTTATGTAGAATATTCAACATATGGAGATAACTGCATATAAGCAATTGTACGAAAAGATTTTGCAGGAAAATTTATCAGGCTTTCAGGTTGGATTGATTTTAGATTGAAATTTTAGGTTCCTTTATTTTGAATAGACCCGTCTATTTTCACCTTAGGTGTTGCTTGTAAGATATTTGGTTAATGATAAAAATCAGTAAATGTCTTATTAAGAGCTTAAATGATATCTGAAATTGACTCTCTTTTGCTATTGATAAACAGTAGATCAGATGGAGCTGGATTAAATAGTCTATCACCACGTCTGAAACACAGTACGAAATATTAGAGTTCCTTCAAGAACAGTCTTCTTTTCCCAATCCTTCGGCTGTAGTGACCGGAACGAAAAATAACTTCTAATTAGAACTTTATAACGCGAATTTGTTGCATTAGTAGCACAGAACACTGCCAATTCATCTCCAAAATAGCTACTGTAAATCTCAGGCATCGTTGAAAGAAGAACCCAAGCCAATCACGCGGCGTATGAAATAAAGAATAAGCGCTAGCAAGAGTCGCTTCTGGGGCTTCATCAGTGACAATAGAGAGCATTTCGAGGCGCTCAAGGCACGCCAAGCGTACTAGATGAGTATGTAATTTCTCCTTGCTTCTAAAATAGCTCGGCGATTGCATGCCATGAAAAAGTTGGACTCTTGCGTGCACATACGAGTGCTCAAAGCCATGGTCTACAGGTCCGTAATTTAATAGCCAGGCTGCTGTGGAGGACTGTGCAACTGAAGAATGAGCACTTTAAGGAGAAGGAAGGATGGAGTGCTGTATTGTGTGGAGTGTGACGTAAGATGGTTCTAGGATCGTAAGGCTGGAGGTGTGTGCTGTGAGTAGGGAAGAGGTGAGTTGGATTACGAGAATAATAGTGCAATTCTAGGCGAAAAATACAGGATGATTTGAATGAGTTATGGAATGAATAACCACCAATTCTTCCTCAAGCATCTGCTATTGCCAAGCAAGCTTGGGAATAAGAGCTTCTTTTGGTCTTGTGAGAATATTTTTGGTATGTTAAGGTATATCAATAATTGAGTTCCGCTAGTGTGCGATGTAGAAAACTTAAACAATAGAAGGTGGTGGACGCTGCAACTACGGGGATTTCTTAAAAAATCTTCGACAAGTCGTATCGTTAAGCTAAAATAGAACTATTTACCTTTAAAAATTACTCATTCTGCTCTCCAGTAAAAACTTGTTATATATTTAATATTTCTTGAAAATCCTTAAATTTTTTCATACAGTTTCGTCACCAGTTTCTCACTATCCATGCAGCCTTAGCATCCATGAATTAAATTCCACTTTGAAGCATGGATTCTATAAATCCTGAATGATGTCGATTTAGTTGATTAAGGTTACAATGATTTTCGTAAAAAATGTGTACTCTTTGACTAGAAAATACCTTAACATATACCCCGGTCCACGAGAGCGCGTTGTATTGTGGCTGAGATGTCTAAATTTTTATACACATGCACGACCGACCACCGGTGCCGCTGTTGTGAAATTCATCCCAACCTTAACTCGTATCAGCCATTTGTGTAAACACGTGCCTTTTTCATTGCGTTCCATGTTGACGGTACTGCAAAGCTTCAAGTACAGCGAAGCATAAGAGCATGAAAAAGATGACGTGAGAGAATACGTGGTAATGAACGTGAATTCAAGGGATAAAACCTCGATGGAAAATCACTGTTCAGTTCACTTAAAGCTCTGTTTAAATTCCAAGTATTTTTGTTTTTTTTTGGTGTTGAGGCACAGGAAGTAGAATACTGAAACAGAAAAGCTCATAAGGTTTATTTTGAAACATGAAAGTCATGTATTGCTCCCGTGATGTATTTTAATTTTTTGTAGTAAAGCAAAGTTATGTCGAATTCGTAAAATGTTCTTAATGTTTTTTTCCCCTTTCAGATAACGCACGTGAGATTAGAGAGCCAACATTGACGAGTTATCAATATAAAAAAATATCCCAAGTTCGAAGGCGTTTGTTCGTTTCAGGAACTACAGTAACGTAAATTCTAAATGAAATCTCAAAAACGCGTACATTTTAGCATCAATACGGAAGCATTGGTTTTTCTAGGTGCCAGCTCACTGATGCTCGAGAAGTATTCAAGTTTGTGAAGGAGTCGTCGGGTCCAGACGCCATGTGGCTTAATGGCTTGCTGCTGGTCAGCTTCCTACCCAGCATCGTCCCCTTTGAACTGACACGTAAGTACCTTCCTAAAGCAGGCTCACCGTCTAAAGTACGTTCGTTTAACACGTAATCTACTGAGGCTCGACCGGTGTTCTGCACCTTACCCGCAAGGGCGCTGCTAGACCGCAGGCGCGGGCTGTTGTCGGCTCTACGTTAGGTTTTTTTGGGGTTATTTTGCAGGGAATATATGATGTGCGTGTGTGACTTGAGAAATGGCTTTATGACTCATTTGAAAGTGTTTGTCGTACTTGGTTGTTACAAAAATAATGCCCGGTTTTAGAAGCATAATTTATTAGAGAAAAATGAACTGTGAAATATTTTATTTAATGAGAATAAGCGTCTTTACATCGATGTATATCTAATTCCTCGTTGATAAAAACTCATTGACAGTAATGCATCAAAATTTTCAAACGCTGATTTGACCTCTGGCCTTGACCTGAACCTTGACCTGAACCTTGAAGAAATGATAAGCAGTGGAGAATACATCAGAATAATATGGAAGATGAGGTAGTGTCTCGTATTCCAAGTTTTTCCCAAGTTAACGTCTTTCTCGCAACATGAGGCCGTATTTATCGTGCATTACTCATCAGAAGCGAGGTCTGCAAATGGCGTGAGACTGTCGCAGTATTGACACCAAAAGTTTGAGGCATTTCTTTGACATTATGACGTGGGTTTTGCTCACCAATTACTTTCAGTTCTCCATCATCAAGATTACATGATAGACCTCTATCCTCTTCATCTTCAATACACTCATCGCCGTCACAGAATGTTTAAAACAGTATTCGTAATGATCAATTGTTTGTGGAGCCCTCACCCCACGCTCTCTTTGTATTGGCAGCAGTTTGGGAGGCACTTTGCCCAAGTTTGAACTTATGTAATAGAAGTAAGCCAAGGACTTTTTTCTTGCATTTCATTATTAAAAGCTCCTATGCTTCAAAAATGCTTTCTCAGTGAAATAAATTGAAAATTACTAAAGAGCATCCCTTAACTATCAGGTATGCTAAAATTCATGTTTCAGTTGCCTGCAAGTTTCAGTCAACATGTTACCACGGCAATTTTGCAACTTTGGTCAATTTCTTATCTCCAGCTCTGCTTTGAGAAAGATTGCCGCCGATTAGCATCAATGACGACTCGTAAAATGAAGTAAGAAGAGCTTCTGCCAGCAGCAGAAACTTCAGTCCGTACGCGGACTACCAGTAATGGGATTTTTTGTAGGTTTCTTGAAGCTCCAGCGTGGACGAGATTTGAAGGCTCAGTGGCTTAGGAAAGCACAGCGGCTGCTGATAAATAAACACACAGATGGTCGGTTGAACTTTACACGTAACTGTCCGGAGAAACAAGAGAGGTCAGGATAATAACCTCAACAAAGTGTATCTAAAATAGAATGACTCAGTAGTCGGAGCGCACACGGCAGTGACTACAAATATGACAACAAGAGCACAATCCCTGTTGAAGAGTTTGATGAGCCGGTAACAGGGTGTGGCGAGCGCTCTCATCTACATAAGTTTACCGGCAGCATATCCTTCGTAAAAATAATCACAAATGTGGCATTTTACAGCGGCATCTGGAAAACAAAATTAACTCGTCGGATGAAGCTTGGACATTGAGAAGGTCGCGTCTCTCGAAAAGGCAACAAACCAATGCACGCTGCGAATTCGCCCGCGAGAGGTTCTGTCAGAACAACGTAAATGTTCAATTGTTACACACCCACTGGCGTCCCTTAAAAACTCGAAGCTAGTGTAAAAAATCAGGATTAAAATGAGATCCTCCAAAGTCGTCAGTCGTTTTGATATGCTTTGTAAAGAAGCAGAGGCTTGAATATCAGCGCAGTATTCGATAGTGAATTATAATAAAAAGTAAGCGAATACAGAGGGTTCTCGATATACATGTGTGTTTATGTTCTAGTTGTTTTATTCACGATTTGTGTTTGTGTTCAGAATTTTTAGTTTCACGTACTCGAGATGTACCAAGATGTGCTCTGACTGAATGTGCTGTATTGAGTTGAGAATACTCATTTCGAGCGACTAAAATGGCTCAAACGACTTTTATACGCAAGTATTGTTCGGTAAATAGGCTTAATTCCTCGAAATTAGCGAAGAAAGTTTGGTTAACTTCACTTTTCACTCCGTGTGTCAGGGGACTTAGAAGTCATTAGCTATTCTAGTAATACATTTTGTGACACACAGACAAGATCTGGCCATCAAAAATTGTTAAGTACATTCATTAGTGAGTTTAATTGATACTTATTTTTAAACTTTTCTTAAGAAAATAGCTGAACTGCTTTTAAGGTTGACTTAATATGAAAAGCTAATAGAACTTTACTTCCAAGTTTTCTTAGCTCCAATCAGGTTTTTTTCTACACCCGCTTGCCAGGAGTTTGTTCGGCCTGTAGATATTATGACAAATGTACGATAATTTTTCTTACAAGCGGAAATATTCAAGTAGGTATACTTACGAATCATTTTTTTGCAAAACTGAGATTATCTTCAGTAACTTTAGCTTGGTAGTACTTCTGTAAAAGGGGTTCAAAAAGGCATTAACAAACTAACGCTAATTCTTTCAAGCGGGCTCCCATTTTAGAGAAAAAAAATTTGCTTTTACTCTCAAATCAACCAAGAAGAGTCTGCCTCTGTTCTCAAAAATTGAACCGCCCCACCAGTTAAGTAAGTTGCTAAACAAGTTTATTAATCCTTCGTGTTATCACCTCGCATTAGGATGGACAATTTCCACTTCAAATTTGAGCCTCATTACACGTTTTATCAGCAAGCTGCGAAGTAGTTTTTCAGCATCGTAATGTCAACGAGTTATTGCAAGCATCATTTGCGTCCGAGTGATGGAGTAACAAATGCGATTAATGCACAGTAATTTATTTGTTCAGGCAACAAACACGGTTTTATCTTATAGTCGATTAACTTCTGGATCATAAATCGGGAATAGCTTTGATTACAGGGAATATTTTGCCCAAAATGCAGTCAGCAACTCGGAAGTGAATGTGTTCCTATTTGCTAAAAAGTGCCGCTGAACAAACTTTTTCTGCGATTAATTTATCTCTCTGTTGCATTCAGATCATAGCTATTTCGAAACAAAGAAGTACTGAACGCTACTGAAGTGTCGGATAATATCTCGCATTAAGGCGTGCATGCTTGATCATTTTTTCTCAATTTTTCGGTCCATTCTCAATCAATTGAACTTGATTTTAGTCTTATGAGATTCACTTTGTCAACTAAACCCTCATCATTGTCACTGGAACTCTTTTTTGGTTCCATCACTGGAAATGTCAATCATTTATCTCACCTATGAAAAAATTTACCTCACATCAAGTGCTCTGTTTTATGCTCAGAGCAAGAGCCTGCATTGTCATTTATTTCCAGTAACCGTTCGATCACCGCCTCATCTACGATCTTAAATCTGTTCCAAATTTTCTTCCACTGCTCTGAGACATCGGGACTTTCGTTATACTGTCATGCTTGCCAAAATCGGTGTCTTGCAATGTCAACTCCGAAATCAATCTTTCATTTTGGCAATATGGACGGCTGAATGTTTCAAAGTGAAGTGAAGTAAAGAAATATAAACATTTCCAGCTCGACGACATCTAGCAATCAATATTCACTTTGACGTTAGCTATAAAATTATATTCGACGTACTCTGCCGAACTAAGTTTGGCGAAGAACAAATTTTAGGTTGATACTAGATTCGGCAAGACATGACGCAAATACTCCTTATTTCTCCAGGGTACCTCGAAAATTTCTCGAGGGTAATATCGGAGCCCCTGAAGCTCTATTACGGAAAGGGAAAAGGCTTTCCTATTTTCATGGAAGCGAAATTGCGGGGAGAGGATGTCTGTGCTTGTTTTGCTGGGATTGTGTTAACATTCCTGGCATAAGATGAGTGGCCAAGCTTTATTGAGGCCTGGTAAAATGTGCGAAGACGTTAATCATGTTTGTTTGTGAGAATTGCGGAGACAGAAAGAGATTAGAAGAACCAATCAAATGTTCCCTCATTAAGATTGATTAAATTACTTTCCTTTGTATGCATTACAAGAACGTTATTTCCTCGAAGCGCTGTATCACAGCGACGTTAAGAAAACCCCCAGGAGGAGATGAAGACAAGTCCACTGGGGGTGCGAGCTCTTTAATTCCAACGTTTCCAGATAAAGATAATCATTATTTGTTGAGCTAGTGCTCTGTAGTGCAAAGATTACATTCTATAAGTTTAGCAAGGCACGCGGATTTTTTAATAAATTTACTCCGTAGAAATTAGACATTATAAAATAAATCATAAACAAAAACTACCAACAAAGATTAGGAAACCTATTTCATGTAGATTAGGGTTTATTTTTTGTCAGGAATTTTTTATTTGGACGTCATATTTTATTTATATCGTCGCTTTCATGAGATTTTGTGTACGAACTTGATCTCCATAGTAAAACACTTATGGTGGGTTTTCATAGATCAGAAACTTTCTTCCAGTACGATCGTGTTGAATTTGGTTCCTCTTTTTATCCCTAGAACTTTTATTCCCTGTTAACAGTTGTATCTCTAAAAAGATACTTCATGACTATTACATATATTTGAATTCATTTATTGGGCTTTCAAAAACTTTCTATCACGTCCTCTGAAGTTAAGCTATAGGCTCTATTCAAATAGAAGCATGCCGTGAAAAGTAATGCTCTGCTGTGAATGGTAGTCTCAGAATTCGGTGAAATTCATACATCACCTGTAAAATTTCCCAACTTGGCTCAGACTGGTTTATTAGATTCATGTCATACCATCAAAATGATTCATCTAATTTATGTGAGCTAGAGCTTGATCGGGATATAAAAGAGAAGAAAAAAATAACGAGTAGCATTCTACCACTGCAATTTGACAAAACGTTTCTGTGTACAACTTCGTGATCGTTTTTAGGTGAAATTTGCTACAGATATCAATTGATGATCAGATGTAGCATTAAATAATGCAATTGAAGATAAAAAGTGTCTACCTATAAGATTTTGTTCCCAAAACTAATTCAGAATTAGGCTGGAAATTCTCGAGTGAACTCAGCCGTGAAAATTTAATCAAGAACATTTTGTTGTAACTTATTCAGATCAAGTAAATTGAATAAACGTTACCTTTTTGCCGAGCGACATTAAGAAACATACAATAGTCCTCAATTGCATGTACATTTTTCAACTTCAAAAATTCTATAATAAGATGGCCACAAATGTTCATATTAATGACATGTAAATATTTAAAAAAATTGTTACTACTGTTGCGATCAGTTCTATAGTAAAAAGATACATACATACATATGTCTTCACTCATATCAATGACGTAATTTGCGCAACATATAATTTCTATTTAATGAAACGCTCTCTTAAAATAATAAAACGATCAAAAATGTTATAACAGTTCAAGTTAAGAAGTTATAAATTATGTGAAGCTATTACAATTCAAATTTGATATACATCGATCGGCTCATCGAGAAATTTATCAAGCAAGCTGCATATATAGCATTTCGGTGCAATTATGCAACACAACATTATTTTCTATAATATTTCACTACTTGTATACATAATTGTTTTCAGTGCATTGCAGTGTGAATCAAGAACATTTCCAAGCCTTCAACCCTACTGAGCAAAATAAGAATATGTATGAATTTTGCGAATTGAGGTTGAAGGCATTTGGAATATTTATTTTAGCAAATATAAATTATTATTCCAAGTAAAGATGCATATTATTTCAAACTAATTTTAGTTTACAATGAGTACATTAGGAAGTCTTTCAACGGTAATTCAAACTAGAGTGAATAAGCCAGGAGCGCCAACTTCATTTTACTAGGCACCCCGAAATTCATTATGATTGAAAACGCATCAGAAAATTTATTATTTTCGTCACTGATAATATTGGAACACCGCTTTTGAAGAAGCTGGGCCACCTCCATTCGAACTTCTATGATCAGCTCCATCAGACCCTGAGCTCCCGAATGGATGAGCTATGAAATCTCCATTGGATAAGTTGTGACCTTCGAACTTCTTAAAAGTTTGGACTTTATAAGAAGCGAGCCAATAAGTTGAATTATTACCGTTAGTTTCTCTTTTTATTAGCTCGTTGAATGCTTCGTTATCTGCTAACTGTAATTGGACAAGCGTTATGAGTTGAGTGTGCGTGAATCTACGATAAGAACCATCAACTATTTTTTAGTCCAGAATTATCACAGCAACAGTGAACAGTCCCTTTTTACTTTGTATGCTTAAACCAATGGTTGTATGCACTTGGAAATCAATGATTGTATGCACTTGTAAACCAATGGTTGTATGCACTTGGAAACCAATGGTTATATGCACTTGGAAATCAATGGTTGTATGCACTTGGAAATCAACGGTTGTATGCACTTGGAAATCAATGGTTGTATGCACTTGGAAACCAATGGTTGTATGCACTTGGAAATCAATGGTTGTATGCACTTGGAATGCGTGTAGATACATCGTAAGAGAGTGATGAGTAGACAATGGTACTGACATCTTGTATTCTCGTGATATTATACGTTTTTTCTTGCAAGGTAAGAAACAGCCATATTTTTATACGTTCAGTATATTGTTAGCACGAGAGTTCGTCATAGCACTACAATTGAATTTTATATCCCATGAGATCCCAAGATCAAATGGCTTTGATTGGGAGGCTGTGACGCAGGGAAGCAACTCCTTGGCTCTGCAGCCAGACTTGCCAATATGAGATAAAGTGCGCAATACGTTCCTTCAAAGGGACCTTTGCTCTCAACGACGCTCCAAAATTGCGTGTGCCCTAACGCGTGCAGGCGCGTATAACGCGCTCCCGAAACTCAGAAGTAAAAATGGGCTTCCACGAGGGAACGGGTGTCATTTTCACCTACAAGGCGTATAAAATTTTCTGTTGAAGTTGTATTCTAAAGCTTGACTTTAACCGTTTCGTTTGGGTAAACGTTGTTCAATAAAGCCTGGCTCTGCGATTCGTAGCCTTCAAAATCAGTATTCTCGAGAGTCCAATGATATTGTGACTTAGCTTAGCCATTGCTTCTTCATTATTGGTGTTTTTTGTTCAATTTATTTTCTCTTTTGTGAAAGAAAGAAAATAGCCACATTCCAGGTTAAAAAAAAGTAGACAATATGTATCGGCGCACATTGCCAACGCAAGTTTAATAAATATATGAGCATATTGCTGATATGGGATATATTAACATGTTATAGTTCGTTGTGTAAAAAAAGCGCCTGTAATGGTGCAGTACAATTTTCAAGCGTTTTTTTCGATTTACTACTTGAATCTGCAAGAGCATAAGACAATCAGCTATCTGTTAATTTTATGCACTTTTAAAGAAAGTGTTTTCGAAAACATACCAGTTTTTGGAAACGGTTAAATGAAATAGCTAGGACAGCTTAATCTGAAAATTTGACAAATGGACCTGCATCCAATTTTTAACTTCACTGAAAACTACGAAAGTGAGAAAACCAAACACTGTACAAACATCAAAGATATTACTAATAACCAACTGCAATGCTTAAATATTAAAATCGTCTGCTTTGACTTTCAACATAACTTTCAAACACTTGATGAATGAGTTACAAGTGGATTGTTCGGTATTTTTATTTCTGAAGTGTTTTAAAGCTATTGTGATCTGCTGGATTGTATGTTTGTGAGACACTAGTGGGAAAAAAAGTTTACTCCAAACATGTCACATTTCTTACAGATTTGCCACGATATTTTTTCGTTTCCCAGGCGAGTTTACCATTAGTCGTCCGTACTGTTATTTCATCCTTTCATTTCCAATCAACAACAAGAGCGTAATTGTTACGTTACCACTTTTCCAGCGAGTTCACGTCACTTCCAAGAAGCGGTCTCCGGCAGCACGGTGGTGCTCGACTGCACGCTGTCCGCAGTGGTGGACCGTCCGTCTCTCGTGCTCTGGTACCGCGACTACAGCACCAAGCCGTTCTACAGGTCAGTTCCAGTGATTTTTTCCTCTCTGTCAGCCGTTTTTAATGATATTCGCTGAATTTAGCTTTTGAATTTCAGGTATGATAGGTGACACAGCACACGGCAAATCCAGGGCTAAATCGTTTTCAATGCAGTTCGCTTGTGTAGTATCCGTCGGTGTCTGTTATAAAATTTGAACACAAATTATACTTAGTCAACGCATCAAAATGACTAAAAGGAGGTTCTATCAAAAATTGGATTTAGGTGTCGAATCAAGCAAATTCCTACTAATCAATTAGTCATGCTTGGCATGCACAACTGTGAAGACCATTTACACAAGGTGTCCTCAGAAGTGCTACTGAGATATGATTGATCATAACGTGTTTATTATCCATCCTACCATTCAATACAATATTTAAAATGGTAAAACTAATTAGCATTTAAATGCCTTCAATTTTTTTTCGATATAAATCATAAAAATCAAATATACGATATCTTATATGCGTTTACTGAACAATTAGACTGCAATAAAACTTTTGTGTGAAGCCCTGTGTACGTGAATATCCACGTCTTTCACCAAAGTAAGTGATATTGAACGAGTACTTGATTTACGAATTATCTGTGAATACACATTTTTCAACACCGCGTACACGTAAACGCAATATTCTCTAAAGAAATTTTACTATACTGAACATACACTAAATTACCAATTAAACTGATGCAATACTTTTTTGCAACGCTTCGTACATATATGGAAACGTAACCGCCTCTCATCACGCCTATGGCGTACGGCAGTTTCGACGCCCGTGAGCAGACCAGCAGCGCACGGCACAAGGTGCACGAGGACTGGCGGCACCTGGGTGACCGCACCAACTTCACCTTCAGGCCAGGTGTCTACACCAAGGAGGTCCGTACCTGCAGCTCCTTCCTGTAGAAATTACGTTTGTTGTCTTCCCAAAGGAGACAGAGTGTCTCAGTTTGAATTGTGTCTCTATGACAGATTTGCGTTCTTTGTCTCCAAGTAGGTTTGTCTCCTCTTGATGCATTAGTTGATTTCGAGTACTTTTGCTTGGTTTTATGGTTTGTTTCTAAGCTTTTATCCATTTTTTAAAAATTATCAAGCTTCCCTGTCGCAAATTTAGGAATTTCTAAAAGTTTTATTTTATTTTTTTTATTCCACGTTCCATTTAAATAAACCTCCAGCTAAATCCCGCAACAAATTTTTCAGTTTGCTAAGAAGGTACAATTTTATTTTAGGTCCTTTAGAATTTTGAAGTATTTGGAGGCTTACACTTCCACCCTACTCATTGCGAACGCGTTGCGAGCAGCTTAACTTAGCAAAAAAACGCTCGGTAAACGTTGCTGAAATTTTCGCAAGCTCTTTCCGTTTTTCCACGCTTACAAATTGTGAATATGAATTAGAGTGCAGAAGTACCCAACAATTATTTAGTGCAATAACCACCAATACCTAAGTTATGCGTAAGAGGTATCATGTCATAAGAATTTCCTATGGCTGAGATTCTTTAGGAGTATACAATGCAGCTGCTGAATTTTTATGAACTGGGCCACAATTTCCCACATCAGAATTTTTTCCATCTGAGTTGTAACGTAGTCTAAAGCATAAAATGTGTTTTTATTTTCTCATGAATTATTTTAGCCCACTAACTTTCAATGCTTACTAATCATTCTTTTTCTCCTCTGTGAATTAGTGATTTTGTTAAATCACTTTTAGTTCATGTGACGTATTTCATGTTACCTGTGGTCGGGTAATTTTTTTAACCGTTTACATTTCCAATTTCCCCATGTACGCCATGTTTACTTTCCGAAGCTCCAAAAAGTACACAAGAAAGGAGGGTAAAAACCTGTCTGTCTCATCAAGCCTCGATCTACGGCTGTTTTTGGCGCGGAGTCGAGACTTCCAGCTTTCCGGTGTCAAAAACTTTTTGCATCAAACTCAATATCGATTTTTCGATTGAGAAACTTCGCAGTGGCATTATGGAACACGTGATGAACAAAGATTTTCGTCAAGCGTCCGAACTCAGGGAAGCATGTTTCATTACATAACTGAGATTCATGAACTCTCTTTATTACCGAACTTTCTTTAATATCTCTTTATTACCGAAGTAATGAATTTTACATCAGACATACACCCCATTGTGATAAAGAACAATAGCGAAGCATTTCAATAGATTATAAAGTTTTTAACCCCACTGAGCAGTGAATTTAATTGTTAATTATGCTTAAACTTTCGTTGCTATCAGGACTTAGGCCAGAGTAAGTAAAATACTGGTATCAAAATCCGTGGATTATTGAAAATTCTGGTTGTTGCACAGTCTAAGTTCAAATTCCTAATTTGTTCCGAGCAGAATTGCAATTTATTTGTTCAGAATTTTTATGGTACTTTACAAATAAAATAAATGGCATTGTAGTTCATGATCGTCCTCAATTTTATGATTTTTGAGATATGAAAATTCAACAGAAAATTTTTGAACAATGAGATGGAGTTAGTAAAGGATCGAGTAAGCAAAGACAGGAATATCTGATACAAATAAAGTGTGCAGCAATGCTGGCGAAAATTTCGACCAGGTCCGAATTTCTCTGATTACTCTGCAATAGTATAGATTACACTATTTTCTGGGCTTAATACTTCAGCTCGATGCATAAAGTTCACCTGGAGAAATGTTCGCAGCACGAGTTACCCTTTAGAACTTTGCTCCTCGATTTGTCTTTGGCACATCGTGACCAGCATGACTGTCGCCTCGCTGGGATCGACGATTTTATTTCCAACTGCTATTTGTTTTTCTGCGAGACTTCAGGCAATTAGAATTGACAACATTAGGTTGATTTATTTTGCAATAAAAAGGGCGTTTAGCTCTTTCGTGCAGTGATTGTATGGCATAATTGTAGTTGAATGAAGTGACATCGATCGGTTGATTTAATGGTGCGCTCTCCGTCCTGTGTTTAAAATTTATAGTCATCGGATTAGTAGCCTGCCCTTGATTATCTGCAGCGATATTTTTACAATTCACTGCATTGTAAAAATATTTATCAATGTTTTAATATGCTATGCATATTTTGAGTACGTTAGTGAAATATTCTATGCATAAAATTTTACATAAAATATGCTAGAACGATGATAGCGGAAAAAGGGAGTCCATAAAGTATTACTCTGGTTTTGCCAAGCTAAAATGACATTTTAAGTAAATTATTTTAAAGCTTAAATTATCGAATTCAACTGAGTAAGCGAACGCGTCAAGTTTGAGTGCAGGCAAAGAAAATGTTATGCTCACATATACCCTCGTTATGTTACCGCCAACCGTCATGGAATTCCATCTGAATAATTTTTTGTTTAATTTTATTGTCCTCAAATGTGTTTTAAAGCATGTGACAACCAAGGGAGCAGCACGGTAAAGTTTCATGCAATATTTTATCATACTGTACTTATACATATAATGGCTTTTCAAAATATCTACGGACTTTACTTCGATTATTTCAATTACTCATGAAACATTTATCACTTTACGAACCGTTATATAATTACAATCTGCTGGAATGCTTTAGAAGTATTCAAAATACCCATTTATGTTTGCAAGACGACAAATTCCACTCAAATTAATTTTACCCTCTAACAACTTCGAGCGCTGCGGGACGAATGCTGCAGTAAAATGTATAAAGTCACCCTGAGATAACTTTGAGGTACAAGTTGCACAAGGACTTTGCTTTTCATTTGACTGCAGGATGTCGTGAGCTGGATGAATGTCACATCCAGGTTCGCGATGTTATTCTGTTCTGTTATTTTTTTACTGCAAGACTTTGGGCAACGTGAATTGAAGACGGTTGGTTGGTGTGTCTCGCAATTTGAAGTGAATTTGATCAGTTAACTTACTGAGCTTGCTTTGGTTATCGGTTAAATATTTTACAGTCCTCATATAGATCTATAACCATGCAAAAAAGCTGTACATTTTTCATTATTTGCTTCATGGCCAGTTCAGTTAACAAATTGTAACTCACAATGACTATTCCGAATATTTGACTGAGATATTCTATAAAAAAATGATCATCATAGTTTTCTATAAGAATAAGTTATGTTTAGACATGAACTGAGCATATTAGAATGAAGCGTTTTTGGTTGTCTGATCGCTACGATCCAGAGAGTTCTGCGTCTTTTTGGTGTCAATTAAAAATAACTTTAACTACTGGCTTTCACTCTATTGACTTCATGAATGAAATTAAAATCATCTGACATTCAAGCATCACAAATGGTTCAGGATATTGTATTGGATATTTAAATCTGAGGCTGGTTACCCGTATTCTTTAATTTGCTGTGTTCTGAATGAGAATAACTTAGAATGAGCCATAAACTACTAATAAGAGTGACATAAAATGATAATAAATCAGTTATGCAATGGGGTGACATCACAATTATACTATTAAAAGTCTGGATTTTGGAAATGTATCGTGAATTGAAAGCTGGAAACAAAATTCAATTGTTGAAACTTCAAGAACTTAAATTCCAGCATCTGAGACAAAATTCACGTAGCATGTTTATTATGTTTTTGTTAACTTTTACGTTTGCCCGAGAACACTATTTTGTAATATATTTTGCGAGACTTTTATTTGATTCCACAATGTCTATTTTCATTTCATTCTCGCAGCTCACTGATGACCTTGGGGCCCAATTTCCATTGGCAAATCTCACTCACGCAAAACCTTTACCATCTCTGTCAGGCTGGTTGTTTGTGTCCTTTGTCCTTTACCCTCATTTGTTTTCGTAGTCAAAGCATTGCGACAATTTACTGTTTTAGAAGATACAATGTGTGACTAAGTTGCAAACAAAATTGAAATTACACATACAACCGAAGGAAGTAGGCAGCAACGACAGACAAATGAAGAAATAAAAAAAAAAATTGAGATGTAATTGGACAAGTTTTTCACTTGAGATGCAAAGAACTTTTCATACTCCAAGCTTACACTGATCTCTTCAGCCATTAATCAGAAATCCTACAAACTAGCAATAAAACTTAGATTGCCAAAATATGTCTTCGATGAGCGGCGTAAACATTAACGGAAGCTCAGTCGAGGTGATGAAAATGTTCCATAAAATGTTTATATCAGATATGGTAGAATTATTTTGCAGCTTATCACCAGAATAATGAAGCATAAAAAGGATTCGCAAAAAATGTGTTAAAATCTTTCTCACGTGCAACAGAGAAAATTAATTTGGAAAAGCGCTCATAATTACATTCAAAAGTAGAGTAGAAAACTGTAAAAATGATACGAGGAACACTATTGAACATAAGACAAAATAAAAGAGCTGGATTCAGTTATGGAGTATTTGAAAAAGTGTTCTGTGCAACTGGATGATGACTTTCACATTGCTAAACTGATATCACTGCAGAGAATTTTTTTATCATTCCAGAATTCCATCGCAAAAAATTCGAATTGTCACTCAATAAAACGCAGAAGAGAGCTCACGCACTGAAAACACTTTGTTCGAAACTCTGATGCTTTACCCGCTTCTCTAACCTACGCTCGGAATGCCTCTTTTAGAATATTTGTGGTAATGACATAAAATAATGTTAGGTTTCGTTATTAATTTGAAATGTCGAGCAAAACTTTTGATTCAGCACCTCCACTGCATCTCTGAATGAGGTCACAGCTTACTGCATTCATTTTGCGCGATGTGCCTGGCGTGAAGAGTCTCCAAGGTGCACAGGCCTAGAAGCCACGCTCGTCAATTCCCTCCCCCATAATTATCAAGCACGACCGCGGCATGCCATGGTTGTAGCAGATTTTAAGATTTTGTGGACGTGTGGAAAGTGAACGTTAAAAACTAGTGTATCGGTTTCACTTGATTTGCTTCTTTGCAGGGAATTACCTCGAAAATATTGGTGCAAATTACTTAACAACATTTTACAGAACGGATATTTGTTTGACAGAAATGTGTGCATGGAGAAAAGAATGAATTGATGCGAGAAACAAAAGTGTTATGTCGTCTCACATGAAATGTTGCATTTCAAAATGAAAAACAATAATTGTCGTAGGGGTTTTTATATCAAAATATGGTCCTTTCTTCTCCATGATCATTGTCTAGCATTTTTTCGAAACATTTATTGCATTTTCAAAGAACTTGTCACCTATTTCACGAATAAACAGTTCAAATGCTTCAACTATGCTTTCTTTTTTAACAATGTTTTATAAGTTCGAAATATTTGAACAAATGATAACCAGTGGGAGAGATATAAGGAGAATAATGAGTATATGAAAAAATTTCACAATCCAGACTTAGCAGCGCGTAAGGGGGGGGGAGAGGGGGGTTATTCTGTATAGTTCGTGCGTTATTCCGAAGCAAAATTGATCCACTCTATTCACCGAGTCTTGGATGCGTCTTCTTCAATTTTTCATGCATTCCATCAATTTTCTTGACAATGAGATGCGGCTGTTACAGTATCACCTTGTTGCAAAAAATGATACATGAATGATTCGTTTTACAGACCACCAAACAGCACTCATTTGCTTTTTCCAGTGCAAAGGTGGTTTTGGATAGTGTTTTGGCAATTTTTCTACGTCTAACCACAGCCTAGTTCTTTTGCTGCTATCGAAGAGTATCCATTGCTCATTACATGCAATGATTCGCTTCAAAAATGATCTCTTTCCTGCCGAATAGCTGAGAAATTAGACTACTCTAAATACATTTCTTGTGAGACAACCTAACATAAGAATATACTAAGACGTTACTCGTAACAGAATCATTTTTTGATTACATAAGTATTGGCCCTATGTGCACAAGCGGCTTTATATTATGAACTGACTTGATACCAGGAATGTATTTCTCTTATTACCTACTAAGAAAAAAGCGCACTTTCACACCGGCTGCGCTCTCAAAGTAAGAGGAAAATTCCCTCGAATAATACTGTTATACGCCGACAAGCTGGGACCTTGAAAAATGTTCAGGTAAATATCCTAGCAACCTGAAAAAATTTTTGGTGTATTTCCGAAGAACTATTTACCAAGACGCTCATAGCCTACAAATCTTATACTTTTCACATGAACATGTATGCACATAAATAACTCCTGCTGTTTATTGACAGAAAATAGATCAACTCTGATTTAGTCGTTTGAGGCTTTCATGCATGTTTAGTTTAAAAACTTCAATAGAATACAGAGCTCTGACGCAAAACTGGGGCGACGAGACACTCGAGCAGACCACGCATACCTAGGCAGAGAAATTGTGTCGATCAACTCTAGCTGTCAGGTGCAATAAATTTTGTTTTGATGTGATGACCGCCAGGCTGCGGTAATAGGCTCGCTCACGCTGGCCAACGTCTCGCTTGAAGACGCCGGCAACTACACCTGCAGGGTGGACTTCCACACCGCCCAGACAGCCATGACTCTGGTCACCCTCAGCGTCATAGGTGGGTCTTGAGGTGTGCTCATCAGTTAGGAGAGCTTCAGTTAGGAGAAATTCAGTTAGGAGACCTTCAGTTAGGAGAGCTTCACTTAGGAGAACTTCAGTTAGGAGAGCTTCAGTTAGGAGAGCTTCAGTTAGGAGAGCTTCAGTTAGGAGAGCTTCAGTTAGGAGAACTTCAGTTAGGAGAGCTTCAATAAGGAGAACTTCAGTTAGGAGAGCTTCAGTCTCGTTCATACGGCTACGACTCTGGGTCTGGTCACCCTGAGTGACACATATATGTTGCTTCTGTGAGCTTCCATATTACCTGAGCGAACTTCAGTTTGGCGTAGACAACCTTGACTTTGGTCACCCTTAATGTCATAGGTACTGTACTTTTGTTTTGTGGGTGTGACCATCAGTTCAGTGAACTTCAATTCGGCTTGTACAACTACGGCTCTGGTGGCATTCACGCGCTGTCGATGAGTGATAAGGCCGATCAGGGCAAGCTTTATGGATCGCGTCACCGAGATCATTGTTTCCAGCGGACACAAGTACAGGCTGTGCACGAAGTTTTCAGTCGTTCATTAACCTTCTCAATTTATCTCCATTCAAAATTGTACTTTTATGCAATACTTATGCCTATGAGAGAACAAATTTATGTGTGATGAGGTTTTTAAAATGTGGTGGGGATGTCTATATAAGCCAGGTTTTAGACGTACAGCCCTGTTCCTGATTATTTCAAATAAATTACCGCTGTGAATACCTTGCGACAAAGCAAGAATATCGAGCACCACTGCATGCACTTGTGAATTTAATACACGTTTTGCCTGCCAGAGGGCGTGAGGAGACTCAGCGTTGTGGATGCGGACGGCAGGGAGGTGGGGGGCCAGGCGGGTCCCTACACCGAGGGGCAGACGCTGCGGCTGCTGTGCACCGCTGCAGGAGGTGGGGTCGTAGTAGTAGTAGTAGTAGTAGTAGTAATAGTAGTAGTAGNCAGCGCTTCAGCAACTCAAGACTATCTCGCACCGAAAGAGTAAGTCGCCGCAGCCGCGCTCCCATTGGTCGCTTTAGAGTCAATACTGAAGTTGTTTATGCTAGTAGTAAAAAGGCATAATAGAATATCAGTACGTTTTATTAATTGAGTTCCATTAGGTACACACAAAATAGGGTTTGTTTGTAAGAATGTTTTAAAGACTGTTTACTGAAGATGCATGTGCTTCATGTGAAACGTTAAAGAATTGAATATTTGAGCAGAATGAGGGCACCGAAGAAGATAATTTGTTGTTCAAAGTTCAGGGTACAAGGAAGGAATGGAAAGAAAATGCACGTCTAGGTTACAGGCATACTTAGTTCATTCCTGTCGCTGGTGTAAGGACTTCACAATAACTCTCTACAACATAAAATTTGCAGAATTGGAAAGTAAAAGCCAAAGCAGTCTTTATGCATTAAATAAAACGAGTACTTTTACAGCGAAAATTATTCAGACGGAATGAGTCGTTTAAGTTTCCAATTTATAGGACGCTAAATAATGATGAACGGTCATGTATCTATGAAAGATTTTTCTTTTCGTGAATGCAATTGGCTGGCGCATAAACTGCCGTCAAAATTTCGAAAGGATCAACGGAAAACAGAGATCATCAATAATTTTAACTCTTTTCATACCCTCATTCGATATTCTCTCGGTGTTTTCATTGAGCGTTGTTCATATTTCGCCACAAATTGAGCTTTGAGCAGTGATGGGGGCATTTTATTGCTCAGGTCACCCTCCGCCGACGGTCGTCTGGATGATGGACGGTAGACCAGTGCCCCGAGACTCGGACGCTGTGTTCCGCACCTCCACCCAAGCCGCCCAAGACTTCCCCCATGAGGGATCCAACGAAACACTTTCATCCGCCTCCGAATTTAATGAGAGCAGATATTTGATTCGCCAGAAGTTCATCAATGCTTCTGATACAGACCGGACGAACGAGTCCCTTTTTTACACGGTGTCTTCTAAGAAAAAGCGGTTCACAAACGATGCTTTTTTCAAGAGCGCTTCCAAAACATTAGATAAGTCTTACCTCACTAAAGCATTTTCCACATTACCTTCACACAGACATCTACATTTCAGAAGATATCACAGCTACTCTGATCATTTTTCGGCGCCCAGTTTCATCGATTCGTTGAAAAGATTATCGCAGAAAAGATACCTGCAATTCCCACCAATAAGACTTAAAACTCATCGACCGCTTCCGGCCCAAGAGCCTTTGGTGTCTGACTTCTACAAGGAAATGCCCCATGGGCATCATACTTCTTATTCCGCCGCCTGGCAAAGCAATCTTGAGAAAATGACTTATTTTTCTCCTTCTCAAGATATGAACCAAAGCCCATCTATTTCACATCCTCTAGTGACCAAAAAAGAGCTTTCATCTCTGCCGAATTTGTCATCGCCTCTCGAACCGTCGTCTAAAAGCAATTGGAGTGAAGAGCCACGACGAATCGTCCCTGCTACGTATAAAGCGACTCGTCCTGGGGGGGCTGCAGAGATGTCGAGCCGCTTGAAAAATGTACGGCTGCGTGAAGTGTTTGTTCCATGCCAAGTGTGGACGTCGATGT
Source organism: Orchestia grillus (assembly GCA_014899125.1). NCBI lineage: Eukaryota > Metazoa > Arthropoda > Malacostraca > Amphipoda > Talitridae > Orchestia > Orchestia grillus. The sequence continues at coordinate 24,764 of VOMN01009184.1, forward strand.
GTTCCAACAGAACTTGGTCCATTTGCACAACCTTTCGATTTCAAAAGAGCAGTGTTCCTTTTTTATTTATCGCTCAGATACTTTCACTCAACGAAGCCTTACGCGGTTTACGGCTTGCAAACGAGAAGACTCAGCCAATGCACGTGAATTTATTGGTCATTGCGTTAAGAGCGAGCTCTGCAGATGCAACCCCAAGTCCATTTGGAGCAAAAAGCTGCTTTGGGAGCATCAGTCCCAACGCATCAGCAGGATGGTCTCTTTGTTTTGGCAAATCCTGTAAAGTGCCTGGGAACTTTTCGCGATGCAAGTGCGATGCGTTCGAGAAGCAGGTTTGTGATTTGGCTCACATTTCCACAACTAAAATACATAATCATCAGCAAAAAATTCCCCTTTTGATGGAATTAACAAGTTACCGTTTAATGTTTATTACTTTTGTTGCGGATGAACAACCATTAACTGCAAGAATGAAAGACATTATCTTAGAGTTCTTGAATTATTATCGTGACCGCTGCAACGTGACATATTCACAAGGCATTGAAGTTAAATGTATCCAAGTTTGCACTATCCTGGATCAGTTAGAGTCAAAATCTTATCGTTGTAGAAATGAAGTCCAGTGCCAAAACATATGTAAAATATTATATACTATTTTTAATCAACTAATTAAAGAAAACATAAGTACAGGTGAACTGCAACAAACTTTGAAACGAACTAACTTTTTAAAATTCATTACTTGCATCAGAGACTCTAATATATCAGCAGAGTATGGGATAGCATTAAATTTTCTCGAGCCGTTATCTCACATGAATGGATCATCAACTACCTTCTCAAGTGATACGGTGTTTCCCATTTTTTTAGAGGACATGTTAAAGACTCCCGCTGTGCTTCGCAGAACGAACTCGATCTTAAAATACAACAGCGTCTTCGTTTCCGAACCCCCTCGGCTCGAAGGTGAAGGGGAGTCCCCCCAAACTTCCAGAAAAGCTCTACCGCTGTCTTTCACGGAAAGTTCTCCGTGGCAATCGAAAGACAATTTTAAAATTGCGAATGCTGCTTCAGCTCCTTATCTGGATTCTGAGCGGACACTCAAGCTAAGGGAGTTGCATGGGAAACACGCGTCTCCCTTCTTCACAACAAACTATAAACAAAAGTCACAGACGAAGGCCCGAGCCAATTCAGATTCAAAGAAAGCCATAAATTCGAAGTCCCAGGCTGGAAGCGGGCCTGGAATTATCTGGCCTACAAACGCCCTAAGTGATGTAGTTCCAGAAATCCCGGCGAAGAAACGTGTCCTGAGTGTTGATGTGCACGGACTTCTCGATGGGGTTCTTCTAAATTCTACTGAAACCAAGTCAAAGAACGGTGTTCAGCAGAGAAATGGAATAGATCCCAATGATTCGGCTCTGCGGTTTTCTCCTAAGTTGAAGGTGGAAGGCTTGGTCCAAGATATCAGAAAAGACGGTAACTCGAAAGGCTTTGTTGTACCTTTTGAAAAGAAGTCAGTAGATCGCGTCCGGCGCTCTGGGAGCACAGGGCCGTCATTTACCATTTCCCGACTTACCGATGCCAGAGACGAGGTGAAGAAACGCCTCGTGCGAACAGGAAGAGCCGGCCACCCTGTACCAGCACGCAGGTTGTCCGCTGAGGAAGAGGTGACCGAGAACACTGTAACAGCGTCACTGCACATCGGTCCTCTCACTCGGGAAGACAACGACAAGGTTTTCAGCTGCCGAGCTCACAACAGTCACCTCACCAAGCCTAAAACGAGGCTTGTCAAGATCACTATGATACGTAAGTGATATAAACTACTATAATTCATTCAGTAACACGGTCTAGCGACTACATACTCTCATTGTGAAGGCATTGGTAGCATTGAATGTGGGACACGGCTCCCCTTTAGTAAAATTGTAATGTCAATTGCTTTTAAAATGGCACATAAATTTTAGTCTGATAATGTTTTGGAGAGATTAGTGCTTCTTGTGCTGAGATTCTCAATGTTCATTCGATGTTATGTACTCAAGCGCTTTCTTCTTCTTCTTCTATTGATGCAGCTTCGTTATGTAGCTTCAGTAAAATTATGAATTTTTGAATGCTTATGTGGTACTTCATTTAAGACAAAACTACATTGACCCGCAAGAGAGTCATAATTCTATTGGCGTATGTATTATAATATGCAAATAAACTGTCTCTAATGTCAGTGAATATCCGTAGTCGCAAATAAAAAGAATCGTCAACAAGTAATATTCTTGTTTCTGAGTCAATAACGTTATAGCTAGAGTTTTGTACTTCATTCCCATTGATCAGTTCTGATTATCGTACTTTAGTACAGTATTTTTAAGACCTCGTGTAAATGTACTCGCTATGGACTTCTGAAACAGTTTACTTTCGTAACTCGTCGATTGCTTCGTTCGTAATCCAGAAGTTTGAAGTTGTCTCTACTCCTGTTTGTTTGCACGGTGTCAGCGGTAAAGCTAGAATTTTTTTTTTCAAGAATTTTCATTTTGGGTTCCTAGAACCCATGACGTCCCGGTCACGTGTTAATACAGTAGTGTGTCGAGTAAATATTCTCTACAATTATATCTTAGCTTAATGTTAGTCACCATGCCCATATCCTGTTTTTTTTTCAATCATTTTCGGAAGCCGTAACGTTACCCACCCTCACATGCAGGATACAAGTATGCTTTAAGAGCCAAAGTTCTGGGTGGCGGACACGCCCACTCCTGTGTCATGCTGGGGACCTTTTCATCGCACTACTAACTTTGGGAGACATGGAAATTCATTCCCAGTACTTACATTATAGTGCCGGGCTTCCTGTAGTAAAGAATGAAAGTGTTGCACTCGTTATTTACTCCGAAGGTTGTCACAGTATCATCTTTATCATACATCCATTCTCGATTATACATACGCATGAAATATACATACGTAAAGGGATAATGCTTACTTTAGGGTTACGCTATTTCCAATCCCATATTTTGGCCAACAGTTCCGCCACTGGGTGTGACGATCATCACGCCGACTGTGGGAGGCCTGGCGGGAGTTGCTGGGGTTGTGGGGGTGATGGCGGGGAGAGAAGGGGTGCTCGTGTGTCGGGGGGAAGGAAGCATTCCCCCCGCTGTGGTCACCTGGTCCCCTAGCAGCCTCGTCACTCCTCTCAGCTCTCAGGTTGGTCCTCAGCCTCTTATTAAAATTTCAAAGAGCATTTCCAACTAAATTATAATGAATCTGCTGTGGTGGTAATAATTGCAATTTCTTGTTCTCATGGAAAGACAATCGAATCGAATATGGCGACAGGTCATAGGGAAGGATCGGTTTCTACTCAAGTCCGGTGCTGTCAAACTTCAATCACGCACAGGCACCCGAGTAGACGTGAAATGTACGGGAAACTACGTAAAAGAACAGTCGGTATTACCACCACCGGTGTTCTGTGACCGTCGTCACCAAAACTACCCACCGTGCCCCATTGATATCACTCCCGTATAGGCTGTCGTAGGCAGTTATTCAGAACTTCAATGATGCCTAAAAATCAAAGGGTATGTGCTGCAACTACGAATCAAGCATAGATTAATTCAGAGCTTATATCGAAAGAAAAGAAGGAAAATACGCATATCGCCATTCGCAATAACTCACAGCAGAAGGCAGGCAAATCGACGTTTTATGATGCCCAGCTCTAGACCAGAAGTAGACAGGATTTCACTCTGCACAAATACACCTATGTACAGTTGTGATGGGCACCTTCCCTATCACGACTTTGTGATAACGGTAATAGCTATAATAATTATTATATTACCACGTCATTGACAGAAGAATGACCTGAAAAGATGTATGTACCTTCTATTAAATATATGTACTAACGAATGATTCGTATGGTGTACATATTTTGTAAAAAAATTTATAAGGGTACTTTCTTTGATTTTTACAAACATGGGGTTTTCAAGTTTTAAAATTGAACTTTTTTATTCCCTGAGGAAGTGTAATTCACGCAGTAAGAATTTTGGAAGGCAAGAAGGAGTTATGACCCATGAAGCAGGCAGTGAAATAAATTCCGCCAGCCCTCTGCGAGGAGATGTTCTCTCAGGCTTACGAGACTCAGATGCAGAAAGATGCAATTAAAATTACTGCATACATGGACATTCTTTCCCTCATATCAGTAGATCAACTTTACAGGAAAGAAGGAATTAATTTACCGACGAAAAAACTTCTGAAACTTAGCTATTTCAGAGTGCATTTATCATCGCATTGGAAGCCATAAGGCTTCGCACGACTCTGCGCTTGCGTTGGAGTGTTAGCTATGCTACGCAGACTCCAGGTCTATTTCGAGTTAATGCAGACCCAATACACACTTTTCGAACATTTAAGTACCATTGATTGCAATAATGTAATGTAATATTTCAACCATCCTAGTTTCAAACATTAAAACAATATACATTGCTAATGAAAATAATGTTTCCGTACCCCAGCCTACGATGGACTTACAAGCGACCGTATCTCGGGCACGGATCCTGGCCACGGCCAAAGATGACGGTCGGGTTGTGACGTGTACGGCCACGAACCCTCAAGTGCCTCACTACACGGTCACGGCCACCCACACGCTCCAAGTCAAGTGTAAGTTTACGAGGGCCCGCCTGGCGTTAGGGGAACTGTAGCTGCAGGGTGCGGCAGAAAGGATGGACAATTCCGTTTTCTCTGATCGTAAGTTAAAGCTGCATACTGTCTTTTACGGTTCACGTACTTTTCCTGCGAGTAATTTTCACAGGAACTGGTATGTGAGTTGTTCAATAATGTAATTTAATATACAGAATGATTCAGGTGAAAAACTTCCTTTTAGTCCAATAAAAATGTTCAATCATTATACATCACCCTATCCTATAAAAAATATTCAGGCTTATCAATGCTCATGAATGTACAACCTGGCAATCTATGGGTGTGAATGAAAACCGTGTACATTTCTGTGAAGGAATTTTTTCGTGTAGTCAATGCCCGCTTGAGGCTGATAGAACTTGGTGGCGAATCATATTCAGGATTTAATTTAAAGTTTACTCATTGGGTTAGCGAGTAAAAAAGATTCTTCCCCTCTCGCAGAAATTTAACCATGAAAAAACTCCGTGCATCGTGTAGCTCAGGAAATATCAATGGAATGATCACAATCAGCTTGAGTTGGTGAAACCCTTGTGTTCATCCATATTAGCATAAAACATTCTACCAAGGTTAGAATGCTGCGTACGTTTGATAAATTTTTATTAGCAATTAACATTGTTCTCAGTCAATAACGTGTAACATAAAAGGTAGCTAACAGCTTCCTAGAAATAGCTACACAGCGAGTTTATTACTCGAATGGCGTTCTTGAAGCCCCGACATTTCAGAACGGAAAATGCGTATTCTTCCCTTGCACTGAAAACATTTTCACTGTTGAGTATTTCTGCATTCGAAGGTCAGCGCTATTTAAGATGATCACAAAAGCCGTCCTTCAAACTTCTTTACCCAGAACGAAATTCTTCGAATGCGATCAGCAAACATACTTTTGAACGTTGTGAACTAGAATCAGCAGAAGTGTTTGATCAGCTTTTTATGCCTGGTGGTATTTTTGCATAGCTTCAGTCTTGCACTTTTAGTTACTGTTGGGAAAATATTCATCTTTAACCACACAAGAGAACTGACAAACAGATAATTCTTGATTCCATTTCCCTTGAAGTAAGTTAATATCCTTAGGGACGTTTAGTTTTTTCAGACACCTTGAACCTTTGTAGAGTATAATTATATTTATTACATAAAACACTTCTCTCATTAAAAATTATGCCCAGTAAACATGTGCACTCTCTTCCTCCATAAATGTAGTGCAAAACACCGTCACGTATTAACACAGAAATACGCTGCTCTATTTATACATTTGCTAAACTTTAGAATACTAAATTGGCAATTGCGAGGAATTTGTGAGCTCTAGTTTTGAAATCCCCCAAAAAATTTTTTGTTTCAATACTCGGTATACCCATTGTACAGTAAGACATCATGTCGGTAATTACCGCTCAACAGCTTCACACTTATGCTGTGAAAACAACCCAAGCATATGAATTTTTTTATTACCTTTTCCTTCTTTTGATAAATCTTTAGTGGCTGTAAATGAGAAGTAAACGTCTCAATAAGTGCTTGAATTTACTTTGTTCATGTTGTCTCCTGATCAGGGAGAGGCGAACACAAGCAATCTTTACAATTTTTCAGTTTTGTATGTGTTACGCCTCACATATTTTCTCACAGGGTGTTTCTGAACCCTGTTCTCTGGCTTCTTTCATATTTTAAATTATGAAGTGAACACTTTAAAAGTGAGAGTTGATTATTCACCCCAGAAAGCAGGTTCGTGAGGGAGGCACCTCACTTCAGCAATACAAAGTCTGTTTCTTCAATTCTTTGAATTGAGGCAACTTAAACGAAGACTATAAAACACCAGGAAAAGCTAGCAAAAAAAAAAAATCCATAGCTGAATGATCTGAAATGGTAGAATCAACGGGATTAAACGCATTAACCGATTGAGTGAAGATTGGTCTGTAAAAATATTGACGAGACGTTTGCAGAGTTCGACATAAATATTCCTGTCAATAGACATGGGAGTTTTTAGCAATCGTGATGCAGTTTACCCTCAGAGTAGATACCAATTCACGGAGTTCGAGGCTAATGTTATGAACGATATTAGGAGTGGGGAGTAAACTTAAAGATACAACGGAGAAAACTGTGGATATAAATATTGTGTTGAGAATGATAGCAAATGAAGGAAATTTAAGTTAGTTTATACACAGTTTATTTTTGAGGACCTGTACCAGCGTATCGGACAGCCAACAAGACATAAATATAAAAATGTATGAAGTCATGTCTTTCATGAAAATTTTTAAATCTATGATGAAATATAATTGAAAGTACACCGAGATGCGATGATAAAATAGCATATTTCATTAGAGCATCCGGCTCAATTCTCAACACCAGTTAAAACTCGTCATCCCGTGAAGGTGTGGACTTGAAATTTTGCATTTTTCAAATTATTGGTCGTGATACAACTCGTGGAAAGACAGCTGTTATTAATGTTTGGAGTCCCAGAAAAATCCTGAAATTTTTCTGGCTCTTGTCATGCCAGTGCTAGCAGAGTTGGAGAAAAGGTATGAAAATTAATTGCTTCGATTCATCATACCTTTTTCCTAAGCTAGGACGCTGCTCTTCCGTTGTTCTGTGGCAAGATTTATAGATTCGTTTGACAGTTACAATGTCAACTTAGTGTGTTGGTGAAGTCCAGCGTCCTCAATGCGTCTCGAGGCCTTAGCAGTACAACCTCACAACATGCGAGTACAACCTCACAACATGCGAGTACAACCTCCCATCATGCGAGTACAGCCTCACAAGATGCGAGTACAACCTCACAACATGCGAGTACAACCCCACAACATGCGAGTACAGCCTCACAACATGCGGGTACAACCCTACAACATGCGAGTACAACCCCACAACATGCGAGTACAGCCTCACAACATGCGAGTACAACCCTACAACATGCTAGTACAACCTCACAATTTCTTGAAGCCCAACAACACTCGCCAATCTTCGTCTCGACGAGTGCTAGGGTGGCTCTGTCTGCATGCATTTTTCCCTACAATCATTCTACAAAGTGATTTCCCTTTGACGACATTTCCCATCTGTGTACCTAGAATCTCAAAAAAATGCTCTATGCCAATTTATGCTTCATATTTTGCTGCGCATTTAGATTCAAGGCCGATTCATAAATTTGCCACTCGTCGATATGTTTTGTTTTGAAAAACAGATTTTACTTTTCTTAGAACGGTAAAAATTAGTTCCTCTAACACACCTCTCTTCCGGACGAATAATTTTACTTTTTGTTTCGTGTTACACATTATTTTAAGTAAGACGATCTATAAATTCGGAATTTCTCTGAACATTTTTTCGCGTTTTTTCTCAATGACTCTACAGGGTATTCTTGAAGTGTAGTTGAACTAAAGCGGACTGCAGACATCTGTAGTCCGATACCTCCACATACCTGTCTTCAGGACAGACATCTGTAGTCCGATACCTCCACATACCTGTCTTCAGGACAGACATCTGTAGTCCGATACCTCCACACACCTGTCTTCAGGTCAGACGCCCGTTGTCCGATACCTCCACATACCTGTCTTCAGAACAGACGTCAGTTGTCCGATACCTCCACATACTTGTATTCAGGACAGACGTCAGTTGTCCGATACCTCCACATACCTGTCTACAGGACAGACGCCTGTTGTCCGATACTCGCTGGAAAAGAATTTTACCGTCGTCCCAAGCGACGGCGGCTGAGAACTCCCGGCCGCAAGTCCCAGAGGCGGATGGGGCGCAGGGGCCGAGGACCAACGAGGGAAGGCTTTCCAAAAGAAAGTGTCGCTCATGGCCACCGCTTGTTTACTGGCCTATTTTTAGGATCATTTTTTTACCTCAATGCAAATGAAGCTTCTGTCCAGAAAATAACTGAATTTCTTTGCGATAAAATTTATTATTTTTTGTGAAAAACTGTTGCTACAGTTAATCTTAAAATGCAGCCTTTTGAAAATCACGGTATTCACATTTTAGTCTTCCTGCACATTCATTTGCGAAGATAACTGATCGTTGCAGCTGCTGAAAATGATCACACTGAAGTTGTGCTTAAGACAACTGCCCTCGACGTTTTAAGGGTTCCTTTCTCTTACGTGCGTAGTTGATCACAGTGTTGAGTCGTTGAGTTTCCATTTGCTTTTCACAGTTGATGATCGTTACTATGTCACTCGTGACCATCAGAAATGTTTCCATTTGTAAAATTACGATTGATTTTTTCTGTTATCGATGTATAATTATTTCCATCAGAAGCTGATCCAAATATTTTGTAGAGTTGATCCAGAAACTAATTTTATAAATAAATTTTACCAAGATTTACGAATGATATTCCTTATATTTGTTACATTTAAATCACATTTCAGTAGGCACTAACGACTTCTTTTGCAGTGAATTTTGGCTGAGTGAGACAGTGTCAGTGCTTTAGTTCTGCGCGCTTGTTCTGATTTTTTCATCACACTCATGTTTTTTAGACATTCAAGTCTGCATTCCCCATCTCTAAAATTCTATGAGCATAATGACCCATATTTGAGACAAATTAGACAGAATAAAATATGAAAGTCTAGCTCCTCCGCCGAACATGTTCTATGGCCCTCAAGAATATAGACCGCTGCTCAATCAAGTGCATTGCTTCAGTTCAAACGTACCGCTCTTGTGGATGTTCATGCGCATCGTTAAAAAGATCACAAAGGGACGATGGCATTGTACAGAAACGGGCGGTGAAATGCAAGGCCTCTAGAATGAGCTTCAATGGGCTCAACTGAGTCCTTTCACAGAAAACTATTCATCTTTACATTTGAACTTCTTTGAATCGTCTTGACAGATGAGGCTAAAGACTCTTAGACCACCCACGTTTCTCATATGCAGAATCGGAACCTTTTCGTGCCCTGTATTTAACATATTCCTTGTTTATAGCCGTGGAGAACGTTCTTGAGCGCCAGTTCACAGCGAAAGTATTTGCAGTCAAGCCTGACGAGATGCAATAGGTCAAATCCTGATCAAGCGCAGTTTTCTTAGGCTGATCGAGTACGCTGGCCAGTAAAGTTGCTTCACTGTTTTGAAGCGCTCACTTCGCTCGCAATATTATTGCGGATTCAGATTCCACTACTGTACAAGCATTCGCTAAGACCTCTGTGCTGTATGCAAACGAGCTGGGGACGCCTTGCTCCAAATATTCATCGTATTCATTCAAAAAGAATTTCGTTCTAAATTTTTTGGTTACGCTTCTTAAATCAGTAAGAAAAATGTGATACATTTTGAGCAGGTACGTAGCGAGAGAATAATTTTTTCGTTTGTGTAACCTCATGCACTTACTAGCCATATCTTTCAACGTCCAAATCTGTTAACAAAACTACAAAATTTTCAGATTACTGCCAATTCCATGTATTTTTACCGATAACATTTAATACAATCTTATGAGTTTTAGTTTTCGCTAAAAACGAAGGCAACTTAAATTGGAATTTAGCATTATACTCGTAAACATATCAATGAACAACTTTTTAGACTGACTTTATTCATTACACAAATATAAACTTTCCTAAGAAATGACATCAATGCAGATGATGGATGCACGCTGGGATGCTGCTGGAGTACCGATACTGTCTCCATACCATACCTCCACGATTTAAAAATTGGAATAAAATTTCTTTCCTGTCTCAATTCTTAACCGAGACCCTGCTTTTGGAGTGCGCTTAGAAGCAAATTTATCAGTGTAAAAAAATGTTCACGACTTTCGGAGCTTATTTGAAATGTCGGAGCTAGGAATTCCTTCGAGGGAACTCAAAATCCGTCGTTGGAAGTAACGGTTAAAGCCGACAGCAGAAAGCGCCGCAAGTAAGTGCGAAAATTTGAAGAAATTCGTCGTTAATTCTTACTTGAACAGATGTTTCCTGGATCCCTGTAAGCATTATTGAGTAGTGCGATATTTGTGATGAATTTTGTAACTCCGCGTTCAAAATTACGGTTACCGTCGTTAAGGAGTCAACTTCTATGAGAAAAAATATATCGTTCCTAGGAGACGGCTGCTGCGCACTCTGGCCGCACCATTTGCACTTTGGAAATATCTTCCGGTACAGCCTGACTGTATGACAACTTAGGTTATTGTGTTTCTATTTATTACCCTTTTTATGATCTTTCACGTCGGAGTAGTGTCCACAATCCACTCGGTAATTTCAAAGTTCAGATTATAACGCTTGGAGAAGACAAACCAACAGCATACCCAGGAACTTCCGACCTACATGAAGTGCTCAGGCTACAACCAATAATCCTTATGCAATCGGAAAAATCCTGGCATATCTGAGTGAATCAATTTTCACTGAGAGGCTCAGTGCTACGGCAGTAGGCAGCACATACGGATGTGCATGGGTGTATAAAGTACTTCCAGTACAATCCTTGCAATAGAGTACCATTTTCGCTAAAAGAAGATTGGGGAGTTAATTCAGAGTTTTACTAGTGTTTTTCATATTTAATGTGCGTAAAAGGAATAGTGACGTGTAGAACCCGCAACGTCAAACTATACTTAGTTTGAAAACACTTTGGGCCGCAAATTAATATACTTATTATTTGTACTCATCTCATCTATTTATTCTCAGTTCATCTGCAGAATTATTAATGGTTAATCAGAATAAGTTAAACTTTCGAATGGAATACCGTAGACTTAAACTAGATTTATCACGGTGAGCGTACGTCTACGCTTAGATGCACAGCTCATTTACCTGGCTCATGAAAGGGAGTCCAAATATAAATAGAATTTTCTAGCACTGTTCATCAATTTGCTACTTGATTTGTTGTTAGGGAATGAGTACCTTCTTATTGAAGCAATTGATCAATAAATAAACATCGTACAGAACATATTGAGGACCATTATTGAGTGTCTGAGCCTGTTAATCATAGAAGTTATGAGTGCTATGAGCAGCGCGAGGAAGCTCTGAAATTGATTGCCTCATTCAGAAAAAGTTCCAGCCATCACCGGTTTGGAAGCCTGTGGAGTTTGGTGCATATTTTCAATTAATATTTTTCAATCCAGATTGATATACGTATGGGAAAATTTTTCTGCACATTCGTATAAATTATTTATGATGCTGTCCAAGCGCTTGAGCAAAAGGAAGTTTTCAATCATTGCGAGAAGATCTTGACTACAGTTTCACATCGGAACAGTTACACCAATAACTGTTAAAATATTTGTCCACGAAATTTGCTTTGGCTTTTATGGATTGTTAGAAAGAAATCTTTAGCTCTGTCTACATATTTGAACTTCCAAAGTAGCCATTAAATTGAGGAAATGAGCGATGCTACAGCACATAAAATATGACATGGCATGAAACACATTATGAGAAGTGTCAAAGTTTATTATCAAAGCTTATGAATGCTCTTGTCTCATTGGTAGAGCCCTGGTAGTGGATGAGGTTGTTTTGTTGATTAATTGTATAGAGCAGGTATGAAAAATATTGGCCAAAACATTAATTTCATACTACACACTCACACTAAAAAAATTGGAAAAGGATAATAATAATACAAATATTTCATTACTCGCTGAGTTTGAACGAATATTATTGAATCCATGATGAATGACAGCATGATTGTAATGAAAAAGTTGCATTAGTTTTCAGAAAACTCATACCTCGTGTAACGGAGGAGCCGAAACATCCTATCGGTATGATGTGGGCGTTAAATATCAGGTAAATGTGAATGTTTTGTTAGAGCTGGTCTGGCCGATTTTTTTAAATATTTGCATTTCCTCTAACAATGAAGCCGTTTACTGAATTCCGATCTGAAATGACGACCTTTAAATTCAATGAGAATTTGTTTGATAATATGAAAGAAAATTCAAAGTGAGTGTGATTTTTGTGTTATACTTTGGTACACGTGGTATAACTTTCGGTGTCAAAATTATTTTTTCTTAGAGTTGATGGACTGATAGCTTAATGGAACATGTTGTTTCGTTACAGCGTGCGTAAATTCATTAATTTTTTTTCATATTTGTACTACTTTTCCTAAAGCATTAAGAGTTTAAATTTTCATTTTGTGCTAAGCTTGGGCTTTAGCATACTGTGTAGCAATTCGATCTGAATCTGAATTCGATATTGCTAGAATGATAAAATTTTGTAACACCTACTGTACAAAACCATTTTCGATCTCATCCTTCAACTTAAAAATTATTCAACTCTCTTTTCTGTATATTATGTAGGTATATAGGAAATTATCATTTTGTTTCAAAGTACGAACGCTATCCAATTTCTCAACCGTGTCAAAATTATTTAAAATATTCGTCGGCCTTGCAACAGCCATTACAAAATCGTATCATTTAAATAATATAATGACGCTGTACACATAACACTGTATCAATTGATTTTTTCCTGTGAATTTTGTATATTCCTGTCAAAATCCAGTGACAGCCCGCACATGTGGCCTCACCCCACCTCTGTATGAAGGTAGGGAAGATTTAACCTATGGAAGCGTAGTTTGCTCCGAAGAATGTCCTTTATTGGGGTGTCCGTGTTGCAGCCAGGAAGCCAAAGCTGCTAAACTCTCCAGCAAAGTTTGAGAGCTGGATTAGCTTTGGCTTGTTCCGTTTAATTTGTTTTCCTGTCGCTTACTCAACACGCGTACGCTGCTCGCGTCTTTAATAACTGGCTGTGGCACAGTTCTGGCATACCGTCTCCGATACCGCAACGCAAAGAACTCAGATCCTCCAGGAAAGCTCGTAATCTTTTGAAATTATCCATACATTCGTTTGAAAACGCATTCAACCTTACGCTTGAATGACATCATTTCGTTAGCAAAACGTAGAATCAGTAGTGTAATATGCGTTCAAACCGAATGCGCCATAGCGAACAGATTACGTGAAGAGGAGCTCGCTATTGAGCATTATTTAAAAAATGAAGGGTGTATTGTGTACAGTGAACTAACTATTCATCTATTTTCAATCCTAAGCTGGTTTATCATACGGTAGACCTCACTGCGAAATGGTTGCTTAAATGATTTGATTATTGATTTAGGCTTAATAGTTCTTACACACTGACAAATGATGCTTTTATCAAGTGAAGGCTCATACTCATCAAAAGACACATGAAGATCATTTAGGTCAGACGCGCAACTGATGCACAAATAGAATACGACCTGGTACCACCCATTCATTCACACTAGAAATAAACGTAGAAATAAATAAATACTCGTAATTTTAAATTCCCTTTCGAAATTCTGTAAAACTGCTCTGTGTAGTATACCATGTTCGAGTACATCAGGCGAACATTGTCTATCACTCTCAGCTTTACAATAAAGGCATAAAGATAATATTCTCATTAAACTATAGTATTTATTCACTCCAGTGTTGGTTTGAATACTTAAGACTACACATTTCAAATACTTTCAAATTTCAGTCACAAACCAAATTGTGCATTAAACAAGTATGACCAATATCGGAGGCAACATGCATGTGTATCAGTAGATCCTGTCATTTCAACTTAAAAATCATGGGAAATTTGAATTTGTTCGTCGTTGTCTCGATTCATCAAAGCCATTGTCAAACACGCACAAAATTCATTACCTCTGTCAAAACGAATTGTGTTGGTGTAAAATGCAAGCACAACCAATAAACATTTTTTTAACCTCCCCGTTAGGCAAGCGTATTTTTACACGTGAAACTAGTGAGTTTCACTAGCGCCTGACGTGAAGCTCATACTTCACCTCGGTAGGGAC
>VOMN01009188.1:0-43983 GCA_014899125.1 Orchestia grillus
CCCCCGGACCCCGACCACCCCTCACAGCAGGACGATCAGGGTGAGTAGCATCACTCGCTCTCTGCTCTATATTATTAGTACAGAAAAGAAGGACTTCCTTGTTCGTAGACTCTTGTTTGTTCTTTTATTTCTTTTCCCGCTTACGACTGAGGACTTTTATTTTGGTCTGCTATTCTTCAAAAATATTCCTGGAATTGTAATGAGTACCATGTGTACCTGGCGTTCTATGTGTCGTACGGTCGTAAGATTCATTTAATTGTTATAGTGTAGGTTCAGTAAACGTTACAGTGAATTTATTTGAATCTTGTTTTATCCATTCTTAATTTCTTATGCGTATCATGAACTTGGTTGAAACTAACTTTCGGCAAAAATAGTCGAATGTAGGCGGGATTCTTATTAACCAAAAATTATCCTCATCATAATTTCAATTTTCGTTCAGTACTCGAGAGACAGAAACGAATCGCATATCGCTATGGAATGCTTCTTCTAATTTTAGTGCTGATTCCTGTCATTTAATGTTGTCATTCAAGTTACTTCCTGCAATTTTAATGTTAGTTTGTGTAATTTAATGCTGTAATTTATTCTACTTGTAATTTTAATGTTGATTTTTGAGAAAATTATGGAACCGAAAAATTGCCCCGTAAATTTAAAGGTAGGTATATTTTAACTTTCCCTTTAATTCAGCTACTTCTACTGAAGTGTACATGGTCCTATTCTCGTGAACTTTATAGGTGATGTCAGTCTGGAAAGTTTCTTTACCCTGAAGTGTGAGTAAGATAAGTTATCTGAAGTGCGACATTGGGTGCTGCAGACGCCTCTGCCCACCGCCGCCTGCCCTACATCGACCGCAGCGCCAGTCTGGACGAGGAGGCTCTGTGTGGGGGCGTCTCGCCCGCCACGCCCCACTCGGGTCCGTCTCGTAGCTTGTGTTCTCACCTGTGTGTTGTGTGTGTCTGGTGCAGTCGGCCTGGCGTGCGTGTTGTGCTCTCTGAGACGTGGGGAATGCGGGGACTTACGGATGGTATTGATTATAACGTGTGATTGTATGTATTGATTATAACGTGTGTTTGTATTGATTATAACGTGTTTGTGTCGATTATAACGTGTGTTTGTGTTGATTATAACGTGTGTTTGTATTGACTGTGACGCGTTCATCATGTATATCATGACGAATTCGTCATAAATCTTAGTTTGTATTGATTATAACGTGTGTTTGTATTGATTAGAACGTGTGTTTATGTTGATTATAACGTGTGTTTGTATTGATTATAACGTGTGTTTGTATTGATTAGAACGTGTTTGTATTGATTAGAACGTGTGTTTGTATTGATTATAACGTGTGTTTGTATTGACTGACGCGTTCAACATGTATATCATGACGAATTCGTCGTAAATCTTATGACATGTATTGTATTTGTCGTGACGTATTTATCATAGTATAATAGTTATCATATCTAGTATGGCGCATTTATCATGAGTATCATGACGCATTTAGCATGTTCATGTATCATGACACATTCATCATATTCATTTTGATTCAATTAGCACATACTATTACGTATTTATCGTATACATCATATCGTCTTTACCACACGTGACGCATTTACTACATTTATCATCTTCTGCATCGTATTCTTGATGACGCATTCATTGCTACGATTACGACGCATTCATTGCCACGATTACGACGCATTGACGGTGAATTGGACCCCACTGCACAGGGTCCCGCAGCGTGTCGTGCTGCCCAGAGTCCAGCCTCCCGCCGCTGCTGGAGCCTGGCGCCGAGGCGGGGGAGGCGCTCGCTGCTGAGGCGCTCGAGGCACACGAGGACGAGCAAGCCCTGCACGCCGCCTGTGGGTGTTGGGGCGCCGCTGTGGGCTCTGCCGCCTGGGGCGTGTGGTGCTGGGGGTCTCTGGTGCTACCTTCGTTTCTACAAGTTGGCCTACTGCCAGCATGTCCTTTTCAAACGACTCTTGTTTACCGCACTGTTGAAAATGGGAAAATTAAAGCTTTCCATGTCTTTCATCCACTGGAGAATGGGAGAACGTTTGCAACTCATGAGCGTTGTAACGAAATTTGTGTTATCGGTGCCAGATAGGCCGAAGTTCCGGGAGTACAGTAATCAATGGCTTATGGCTAGTACTGCTAAGTTCATAGTAGTGTTGTTCTTGTGTTGTAGTGGTCTGTATTGCAACCTTCATAATTGTTTTGTTCTTTTATTCTGGTACTTCATGTGGTTCCCGGTATGATTGCGTTGTTTTTGTTATTTTGATGCTTTAAATTACTGCTGTCATGTTTGTGCTGCTCTCATATTCTGGTTCTCTAAATTTGTCTCGTCATAGTCGTGTAGTTCTCGTAATTTTGATGCTCTAAATTTTCGAGCGTGTCTGCGCTAGTTTCTTGGACCTAATCGAGTTCTGCATGTGTGCTCCTGATCCCGTCACACGTCACTAGTCTACGGACCGTGGTCTGCCAAAGACACCTCCAAATAAGTGTGATTCTTTGCTTCAACTTCAATTAGTTCATGAAAGTTGAGGCTTTCACATCAGTCAAAATATCTTTAACCCTTGAACCACATCGCTGGGAGGTCCGCACCCAAGCGCATGGCGTGGTCACGTGATTCATAGCCATGGTAACGCGGGAGCACGCTCCGCTCCTCAGTACCTTCAGTGCTTTGTGTGACGTTTTGAAGGGTGGGTGTGCATTCTCACTCGGGGTTTCAAATTAATTAATTGAAACTAATTAATTAGGTGAAAAATTATTTGAAAAATGTTGTAGTTTCTTATTTTCCAAAAACGGGTGAAATTCCCAAGAGGTTGTGGTTAGTGTGACGCAAAATGAACGTTGAGGGTTCAAGGGTTAAGAGCCCATCTTCTTCCTTTCTTCATTAACACGTACGCTGCGACCATGAAAGTTAATTTCAACGATCGTGCCTACAACGGAGACGCACGTGTGCGTCAGAGGCGAGAACTAATGTTTCCAAATTAACATAGCTAAATAGCAGTCGAGATGAAACGGGCAAATATCACTGGACGCACACGTACGTCGTGTGGCAGTGAATGCGTTACTTGTATAGTCCTATGTGGTACATGTCATTCTCAAGAATATTTCATCCACAATCCTTTTTTTTTCTCTGCACACATTGTGTCAGGAGTTGAAGTCCGACATAATACTCATTAATATTACGTCTTTGAGGCCTAAAATAACTTTCAGTCCTGGTGCAGGGTCCCGGGGGGCGTACAGCCGCAGCCACACACTGGACCTTCCAGAGGACGGTAGTGGCGGTGGTGTGTATCACCACACAGGGTCCCTGCCCCGGCACATGACCTCGTGCACGCCCCCGTCACCACAAGACCTGTCTGTGCACCACAACACCCCTGAGCTGCTGCATCACTCCGGCTCTCCTCGCCACGGCAGCACCAATTCTTCCCCGGTGGTCGCCTCCTCAGCTGGGCACAAAGGATCATCTCCGGCAGAAGGTTATTTCCTATGCTCGAGTGATCTTTCGTTCTTGTCCTTCTCGAGGTGGTCGTTTGGAATTGTTAATTCGTTTTTGGGTTTTGGAGGTAGTTGATTGCCATGGTAATACTGGAGGAATTTTGCGCTAATACAAGGAAGGAGCGCGAAGTATTTTCCGTGTCATGTACGTACTTTGATTGACCGTGAAATTTGGTTTGGAAGGAACTGTATGCTGGGGTACGAATTGGCCCCGAATTTGAATGTTTTGTATGTGTTTGATTAATATTGTGCTATATATTTTTTCCATAATCGGTGTTCTCGTCTGGGGAGTTGAATCGTACTCATTTAGAGGAAATTATTTATTTTCTGTCTTATAAACGAACAGGAATGGAGCGAGAGTGCTGGTGATCCTTCGGTCTATATCTGCACTTCTTTCAAAATAATATGAGAAGAAGTTCGTGCCGAGTCGTGTCACAAGGAATATCGATTCTTATGTCTTCAGATGAAATCAAAAAGAAAAAAATGGAGTGCTAAGAATAGAAAAAATTTCTGAGCTTTGAATAAAGAATAGGCAATTCAAGGAAAATGCCTTAAAATAAACTTTAAAACCGAGGCGCCATCCCGGCTTTATCGGAGCTGCGATATAGATTTAGAGGCCATCGCGTATTCTCCATGCATTTCAAGCTAAGGTTTAGCTCAGTCTATGCAGAACGTTTGGTTACTGCACTTCTGTTGTTTTTAATGAAGATGGTGAATTCTCTCATGACAATATTATTTCATTGAAATCAGTCTAGTTATTATGTTTCTGCTATATTTGAATATTATTGAATGGAATGAACTGAGGATTACTTTGCTTGTTTCTCAGGAGGCTCTACCCGCCGTTACGGAACACTGCCTCGCTCTGCCAGTCCACGTCTGGCAGATCTCCGCTATGGCCAAGACGCTGCCGACACTCGCCCCTTGACAAGCCACGTATCGCACCCGTCGCCTCAGTTGTCGTACGCCTCAGCACACAGCATACCTCACCTTGATTCGAGACCTCAGGACCACCAAACGTATGGGAGTTACGACAACCGCTTCAGTGCCGACTATTACTCTGACCAACAACAGCCTCGGCATTATAGTGGTGGATTCCAGGAGTCCTCGAGGTCATCCGGTGCGGCGGCTCAGAAAGTGTCACTGTCGCAGCGGCTGCTGGGCTTCTTGAGTGTGTTCCTGCGGGTTTTGGTGTGCGTTGTGCTGCTGGTCCTGCTCGTCGGGGTGTGTGTGTTGGAGAGCAAGCCCGCAGGCTTGTTGCACGGCTTACGTTCCCGTCCTGAGATGCTGCTGCTCCGCGTCCAGTATTACCAGCCTATGAAAGATGCGCTCCTGGCAACCCTCGGCTGGTCGGCGACCGCCTCTGCCGAGCCCGATGGATCTTGAGCCCATAACGACGACTTGGCGTATGTTGCTGCGCGGTCTTGCTTGTGTAAACGAGGCTGCATGGTGCAGGTAAGCCTCATGTAACGCTGGCTCATTTTCCGCTGGCTCAAAATTATTTTGAAGCCAGTTATTGTTCTCTTCGACATTCGGTCGATGGAACTGGGAAATGAAAATGTAATGGTTTTGTTCCGGCCCGTGTTCATGGCGCTATGTGAAGTTTACCTGCTCATGCAACTTGAGGGCAATGCAAAGTTTCGTGGTGGAATTCCAAGCGAGTCCCCAGCATGTCTAGGGTGTTCCACAAAGATCGCCGACAGTGAACTGGGCTACACTTTTGTATCCTTATGTTTGAGGGGACACTGTTATCATTTTCGCCCTCTCCCTCTCTCTCTTTATCTAGATTATTAGTCTCTAGTTTATTTCTTTCAAAATACTTGCCTTTCAATGCGTCATGGGATAGTGTGCTAGTGAGCACCGCGTCCTCTTCGTGAAGACAGTCTGTTCCAATTCGGCGCCCTCTATGGAACATCCCGTACGACGGAGGGTCGTTTCGGCACCGAGACTTGGCTCCCCTTGCGCTACTGATGTGCGCGACCGCTGGTTCATGTGTTCAAATTGTAGAAGTGTCGACTGCGTTCATCTTGAAATAAGTGGCACTTCTGAATTTTAGCTCTTTTTACGCACTGGCCCTTGCAGTGACATTCCGTATTACCGAGTATTAGTACTTCTTTTCTGCGCAGTAGGTATATCTGTAGTGAACATTACTTAGTGATGAAAACTGGATAGCTTCTTCCTTGAGCAAAGCCGCGGCACTGAGGAGCAGCGCATGCGACTTTCACTGGTTTTGGTGGTAGTGTAGGTATCGAATTTATGGTGTTCGTCGTGTTGGTACCAGTCTAAAAGCTAGTTCATTATCGATACTAGTCTGAAAGTTAAACCAATATTGGTATCAGACAATAATTCTGGTAGTTGTACTTACAGGCCTTGGCCATGTTTGTCAATGCTGGTTTCTCAAATGCCTACATTGCATCTCGTTTGACGTGAATGTAACTTCAGGCCACGCAAGTTTTTTGCTTTAGAATATGGGGGAAATATTTGGTTCCAGAGAATAATGTACGTAAAGTGTTCACTAAATTTTGTTAGCCGAGTTAGTCGGATTACTTGTTGACTTGGCGGGCAAGTTGAGTCTGCTGGTGTTGAGATTGCCCACGACTGAAGTTGGTCCACAGTTCGGTCCCGACCATCCAGTGTCCGTACGGTATGGTACGTCGACACGAAAGTTTTACTCCTCTTGCTCAGGTATTTTCAAGCGAAGAGTTGTATCTGCTTGTTATTGAGGGACTGGTGTGTTGGTGGTCCACTCTTCATTGTGAGCTCAATCTTCAGCGAGAGATTAAGTTGGAGGAGTCCATCCTAGCCTCGTCTAAACTATGTCACTCATCGCTAGTTCAATTTAGTTTTGCAGCTGTGCTCTGACCGTCCTACCCTTCGTACGGGAAAAATGCACTGCTCTTTGGGCCTGTTTCTTAGATTTCTACCTCGGAACCCCACACTACCAGTGTGTCAGTTCTACCCCGAGACCCCACACTACCAGTGTGTCAGCTCTACCCCGAGACCCCACACTACCAGTGTCTCAGCTCTACCCCGAGACCCCACACTACCAGTGTCTCAGCTCTACCCCGAGACCCCACACTACAGGTGGTCTCAGGCTGGTTATCTATAGTTTTGGCCACCCAATTATTTTTATCCAAAATTTCATCACTTTATCCGTTGGGCGGCGGGAAAATTAGACCGAATTGCGCGGGCCCCTCGAGTGGTCCCGGTGCCTGACGCTCGGCTGACTCAACCTGTCAGTATACTCTCGACCTTTTACTGTCAGTATACACTCTAAAATTCACTTCACTAGGATACAGTTCGTTTTTCGTAAAATAGTTATTGCAGTCTTATTGCATATATACTTTAGTGTGCAGCTTTTTATTTCGAGCAAAGCTGAATGCAGCTGTGTCGCCAAAATAATTTGACCGGTAAAGAGTTGCCCTGTCTGGTAGTGTTGCTTTCAGACAGTAATCTAATTATTCAAGAATAGTTCCAGAATAATTTTAAATTGAAAATTAATTACAAAGTATCAAAATCGAACATTTCTATATGCTTTTGCGACCAGACGTACATCATTGCAGTAAAGCTGAGGACCGGTGTTGGTGCAAGAGTATTTCCTTTAAATTTCAATCGATTATGTGTGCCATGTAGGGTTGGCCTGTTAACGGTCACTGCTCAGGTGGCGGCGGTGCATTCACACGGTCTGTGTAATCGACAGTGACCGTGTTCATGCACGGCTGACATATGTCGACATTGATCGTTGACAGGTTCAACATGAGTCTAGTTCACTGGCCTCCCTCGGCTTGGCTGTAAAGGATCATGATCTAATAATCTCAAAGTATGCCAGCAGAGTTATTTATTTTGACGCATCAAATGAAATGGGAATTTAAAAATTTAACACCCGAATTATTTTTGCGATAAGACTTCATCTCGCGTTTTACTGAACGAAAACTAGCTGCAGATTTATGTAGTCTTGTGTGTGCAAGGAGCCGGCAGCTAGTTTGGTACGGCAAGCTGGTAGCGGCTTTTTGGAGCGATCCCATATTGCAAAATTGGTTAACATTTTTAAGGTTGAAAACTATCAGCTAATTTCCTTGGGTTGACTTTGTTATGTAGCCATATCCTAACGTAATTTACTCCGCGACAAAGCGTTTAAACTCGATAAATATATTGTGTAAAATCAGAGGTCATGTGTTCGGATAAGGAGATATCCAAACACGCAATTTGGATGCGTTTTGATGCCTTGTAATTCGGTATGTGTCATTCCTGGAACGATTGAATATCACGATGTTAGGTGTTGTCCGAGTACTTCATATGCCTTCGCTGGGTGTTGAATTTCTCTCGACACCATCGAGATATTTCTGACCGTACGAAGAAGGGTCCGGTTATGTAGCCGGGTGCTCCACGGCTCCTCAGCGTCTGTGACTCTTCAATTTCACGATGGTGAACCGTGATGTGTGGGGTCCACACTTGGTGAGCGTGTATTGATGAAAAATTATCTTTTTCTTGATGGTGCGGTTGCTTGATCAGCTTTAATATGTGTTCGGGAACTGACGTTCGTGTTAGAAGTACAGTGTACTCGTATAGCATTTTTGCTGAGGGTGCAGCGACTTCTGTATAGAGTTTGTGTTTGTTTTAGGTTATGCGTGCTCTGACTGCGCTGCAAAATATCGCCGTTAGATTACATTGCATGTCGTAATGTCATAGAATTATGAATGCTTACCAATATGTTTGCTTCATGAGCAAAGTTGCCTTAGTATTGTTACCTCTTCATTGCGTAGCTTAGTAAGCCTACCTCTACTACGACATATCACTCTTGCATAAGTCCCTGACATCTTCTTCTTCGTTAATTCGTGGGTCCACCCCACTATTTTTGCTGTTTACCTAACGACTTCGCCTCTCGTCGTGCTAAATATTTACCATGGTTGACTTTCATGCGACAGACAAAGGCTCCAGTCTAGGCAGACGCAAGAATCAAATATTGTAGTGAGCCGAACGTCGATTTCCTGTCCTTGAAACTGGCTCTTCATGACATTCTGTATGTTTAATACCTGCTTACTCAGTGAGCCAATCAAAATCCCAGAAGAAATGTAAATTGTGTGATATTAATTTCATCCCAAAATATAAACTAGGTGGACATCTGATCTGGTGTTATCATCCACCGGAAGCCCCCGAAATTATATTCTTACGCGTGATGCCTTACACCCTAGTAATTTCAGGGCTGTTTCTTCTCTGTCGTACTAAACAATCAAAACCATCATTAATAATGTGGCATTGCTAAATAGAAACAGGATTTTTAACGCGTCTGTCAGAAAAACTTTCAGCATCTGTACTGTAGAATAGGGGTAAAAATAAGGTGATTGCCATCAGGATGGAAAGAAGAGGTATGAATGAGGTGGGGAAATCGTGTGCGCAGGATCTTGCCGAACACCTTGTACTTTTATTTTATTGTGTGTGATTATTTTGTATGTGTTCGCTGACATTGTTACCCGATGCATTCTTCCCGCGCCGTCGAATTGCAGCAGTAACTTTTAGGCCTAAAGTTCAGTGTGAAGCATCTGGAGAATAAAATGTTCAGTGGTCTGATGTGAGAAAGAACAAAGGCAAGACGTCGAGCGAGGGCAATTAGTTAGATGTTTGTTGAACTGAGACACTTCATTTCTAATTAATACATTGTGTGTGCAGGAAGAAAACTTGTCTGCTCTGTTTCATCCTCAACAAAAGTCTCTTTTCTTTTACTACTTTTTGTGTACTAAGAAATGAATTTACATATTGCTCTGCGTGTGATTTCAATCTTCACTACCTGATGCAAACGTATGTTTTTCTATAGAATGTCATCATAATACTCTCATTGTTATTGCGAGGTCCATTCACGCAGCACATCAGATCTTACTTACGTGAGCAAATTATGTGTCGTGAACTGCGTGACAGCAGCCTGTGTAGTCACAGCACGGATGTGCCGAGTCGTAATAATGCTACAAGAATCAAATGCTGGCGCTTGAATGCCCCAAACCGAGCTGTCGTTAAACCCTTTCCTCTGCGGGGATGAGTGAACCCTTTTTTACGTAACTTGAGTTTCCAACGTCGTACAAGTGAGCTTGTCAAATGTTATATTGAAAACAAAGAATGAAACCTTTATACGGGTTTACTTGTCCTACCTTGACCTCTCTTGATGCCAACCTACCGTTCCCGAGTGTACTCGTGCACCTCAAGCTAGTAAAGTCATCTCAAAGTTGTGGCACGGTGGAAAAATAACCTAAATGTTCTTCTCTAAATGTTCTTGTGAGTGTTCAGCGGAAAACCTGCCGGGAAAGAGGTATAATGCCCACTTTAGTGTTTGAAAGTTTATTACATGATATATTCTTAGACTTACGCGACAGGAAACCTACGTTACCCCTCACGAGAAAGGGTGTGTGAGTGTGGAAGATCAGTCTCACGTCGACAGGACGAGCGGATGAGATGGATTGAAGCGACACGATTCAATTGTGGGATCAAGCGAGGCGTGCTATTGACTGTGCGCCCGCAGCTCATCTCTGTGCCAAACTCTGTACAATTTGTCTGCACTCCCGGCACGCTCTCGATAAGTTTTGTTATTAATATTACGAACGGTGAGAGTAGTGTTGGTGGCGACACCGAAATGAATTTGTATCGTGCAATGGGCTGGCATGAATTGCAGTTACGTTATTGTTTTGAACTTAGTGGTAGTAATAGTTTTCGATGATTTGAGGGATTTTGGATGTCTTATTTTTCATAGTTGCATAAATGTTAATTCGTGATTCAGTGGTAATGAAACATATTACGTTCGAGGCTCTCTCGGGTAAAACGACGATAAATCCTAAAATATGACGGTTGTTTGCTGAGCTAATACTTCGTTGAAGAAAAAAGAAGTGCGCTTGAGACGGCGCTGTAGAAAGCTGCTGAATCATTTGAAGCCTTTCCAGAAACGAATTTAGATGCTCAATCCCTGATTGCAGTCTTGAAAACAACCAGACGAGTGATTAGAAACGCGAGAGTAATGCACAACATGCGTGACAAGCGCTGACTGTGCACACCCCTAATTCAAGGTTCAGGCGCAAGCGTAGATTTAGCGTCAATTCGCTGCGTCGACCTTGTGGAAGGACCACCGATAGGATCTGAATGTGTCCATTTGTGTGAAAAACTTGGCATTGAATGTAACCTCCAATTGTTTTAGTATGGGGACTATATGACCTTGGGACTCGCCACCAGTAATACAAGCTGTTGCGTGGAGATCTGCGCTTTCAGTAACGAAAGGAGTTTGTTCAGATGCTCATGAGCGTCCAATCGCTGGTTTTTAAACTTGCAAATGGAAGAAAGTACAGGAACTGGTACGTAGTAACAATCTTGACGAAAATGATACGTCGGTAGATCATTTTCTTTTCTTAGCGGAACTTTCGAAAAAGTACTTAGTATGTACGAGAACGTATAGTTGTATTATGGTTTGGCAGTTTTTATTCGTGGTCTGTTCAAAAAGTATTGCTTCACACAAAGTGGCCTGCCTTCTGCTCGCCGCGCTTGTCGCTCCCTTCCTGAACATGGCACTCGCCCAAACTAACAATGCGATTTGAGTGTCAAGTCAACATCAGCGATAGAAAATGGACCTCAGTAGGGCTTTTCGTTCTGATTTCTGGTGTAATCATTTTGGTCGTTCTTTGTTGAATTAGCGTTTCCATCGAACAGGTAATTGACTTGGATAAGTTGAAAAAGAACAACCGTCATGTATGTTGAGTCGATTTTGTAAGTTGATGCCTTTGCAGTCCGCCCCATGGCAATCAGCAGAAATGAATATCACAACTCGTATTGTTATATAGTGATTGTACACGCCTAATGGACCGGGGTTCAGTAATCTGTGAAAAAACATGTATTCAATTTCTAGTAATTCTTCTTGTAAATTAAACTTGCTCCGTCTTCATTTCAAGCTCTTTTGAGACAAAATGCACATGACGTCTACAAGCTGATCAAACGTGAAGTGACCTATATTTTAGATCATAAGGACAAAGTTAAATTGATATTTGTCTGTTACTTCTACCTTTGTATATCGGTGCTTATTATCCTGTACTTGGCCATTTACGTATTTTTTATGTTTCACATAAATTTTCAGTACGGTATAGTTGTGTTATCCATGTGTTCTTTATCATGTTATATCTCAAGTACAGTGCAGTTGGACCTCTCGTCTGCGGTCACCGAGAGTTAATATCGAATCCAATAAACAAAATCTGCTCGTCTTGTACATATTCGATACGAAAGTGTGGAATATTCACGCCAACGGATCATCTCTCACTCCATTTAGTCCGTTAACGAAAGATTCAACTGGACTTAAATCTTGCGTGCTCAAATGTTTCATTTAATATATCCTAAAATAGCCTAGTATGTGGAGGAAGCAGTATGTGCGCACTTAAAAATGTTTACAATCAAGTATCTAAGGCTGGTATCAAAATCAAATTTGGTGTGCTTTTTTTCTGCCTAATTTTTTTAAGCCGTGGTAACTCGGACTGGAGTTCGTACGATAGCCGCGATCACACCTAGACTGTGTAAGTATTTTTTTCATATGCCAATTTTTTCATATTTTTTTGCGCTTGTTTTCTTTCCTGTATAGAACAACAAGCTTTTCCGGCTGTTCTATTGGCCTTTCCTTCCGTCGGAGCTGCAAGCAGTAATTAAGAAACCTGTGCATTTACGTGCCAAAGATGTAGTGGAATCGAACGCGGGCGTGGCGCACTTATCTTTCAGAATAGGCGCCATCGAAACAATTGTCTCGAATAAGAAATTGTTACCTTCGATCTTTATAATAATGTTGAATGATTTTCATAATTTGTCTCCATAGTAAATGATATCTTTTGTTCGCTCTCTTTAAATCACACTTAAAACAAGAATTTTAAACTAACTAATAATCGAATTTTCATAATTTATTACAGAAGGGGAATGTAATTATGGGTATCTTTCGATCAGAGTAGGCTCGACCCATGTCTGACTTGAACGTCACTTCCAAGGCTCGAGGAAGACATCCTGAACTTCACAGTTTTCACACCTGAGGCTTTCACACTCACTTGAATGGGCAGGCTTAATTTGAATAAAGTATTTAACAAAAAAAATTTTGCATTTCTCCAATACTTATATCCTGAAGTAGGGCCGTCAACAACGGACTAGTTCAAGGACTAGTACCATCTATTTTTTCTCTACGCCCGTGCTACTGAAATCTATTGTGGTGCAATCGAGGCATTAGATTAAACAAATAATATTACAAAGTGTCGCATATGTTAAAAAAAATTCTAGATGTGGGTTTCTCAAGCTTTTGCAATGAACATTTTTAAATATAGCTATTTGTGAGCGCCCGAATAAGTTCTATGACTTCAAGAGCATCATGAAAATTCAACAAATCCTTCAACCTTTTGTCTCGATTCGCACACACGTTAGCCAGTCAAACATTGTCGACTCAAGTTGGGTTGAAAGGGTTTAGAAATACGTAGTATTTTTAAACTGAAGCCTTTCATTTGGTAGGTTATATAGCGCTGGCTGTTGATGCGACATGGCCTAATCATTTGCAGTGAACTGTATCACAAAAGGCTGATCTTCGTAAATTTTTGTGCGATTCTGGATTTTTGCTTCCTCGAAATTCCCATGCCTGGGCTCAAATAGTGTCGCGATGTCATCACTCGGCTCTTTGCGCTCCTTAGCCAACTGCTGGAGATTTCCATGAGAAATTACGTTTGCGGAATCAGCGACGATTATGGACAAGTTATTCGAGCGATCCTCGAAACTTGACGTACTTATTGAAACCACTATTGGATTTGTGCTCAAAACGTTTTGTTTCAGGTGTTCAAAATGCGTGTTTTTTTGCGTTGTGAGCTTATCTTTACAATACCTCGCGCTAAAAATTTAAAGCGCAAATTAAATGGTGCTGGAAATAATTACGTCATATCTCGAGGATCGCCTGTAGTCATAATTCCTTAGTGAAGCAGACCGTAGTATCTGACTTGGGCCACCGGCCATAGTTCAGAGACCCGATTTCATTACAAAATATAAAGGTTTAGAGGCACAATAGTCGAGATAGACTCAGCATGTAGGGCTCTGGGCTGCTGACGACAAATATTTGAGCAGCCAAACGATCATTTCTTGTGATTTTCTTGCGTTTTTCCATTTGTATGTACGGCGTCTTGGATCTTCTGGAGTTGAGACGTGTGTGTTCGTGTGCATTTTAGTATTATTCTCTACAAGCAGCTCGTAGTTTAAGCTTTTCAATATATTTTTTCCACATTTCATCTCATGAATTTATCCTAAAATATATTGTCCATCATCTCAAGCAGATATGCAATAAAGCTCCTGGTGATGGCTGTCACTTTCATTGCCCAAGTTCCAGGAGAGCGCCGTACGTAGCGACCTGCTGCTGATAGTTCAAGCTTACTCTGACATGCTGAGGGATTCCCTGATGTATTGATTGGACCCCTGTGGGGGAGACAGTGGGTAACATCGTGCTTCAGTGTATCTGGGGAACTCAGCTACTCTGCGGGGATAGGCGGGATTGCAGAGCTGATCTTACAACTTAAACTGCGTGAAAAATTTTCGGTGTATACCCTTCAGTGGGACGTTGGATAAGCCTCAGACACTAGGGTTAGGTTAGTTTCGTCTACCCTATCCTACGGTGACTGGCACCTCAGGGGACACTGTTAGGTTACTCAGGTCTAGCTAGACCTTCGGAACATCTTTCTTTCGTGCCTACCTTTTTGAAGACATTCGTGTATATTTCCCCACACCAAATTACAGTTGACAAAGTGCATTAACACTAAAGATAGTCCGGCTTTCTCGTCTAGCACACTTTACACGATGAAAATTTATCAAAAGAGCACGTAGTACGACATGTGTTTTTAAATGCCTCACAATAACGAACATAAGAGTGCAGTCAAAAGTGTGGAGGCTAAAGCTTCCTCCAGGGGCATGTATAAGCCTAGGAGGCCTGCCGACACTGCAGGCTGTGGCACAAACCTCGTAGATCTGCGGTCATTTTACTGTGGCATTAACCTGGTAGATCTGCGGTCATTTTACTGTGGCATGAACCTGGTAGATCTACGGTCATTTTACTGTGGCATAAACCTAGTGGATCTGCGGTCATTTTACTGTGGCATGAACCTAGTAAATTTGCAGTTGCTTCAGTCTGTAGCCTAAACCTAGTGGATCTGCGGTCATTTTGTTGTGGCATAAACCTAGTAGATCTATGGTCGTTTAAATGTGACATAAACCTAGTAGATCTGCGGTCATTTTGTTGTGGCATAAACCTAGTAGATCTATGGTCGTTCACTGTGACATAAACTTAGTAGATCTGCAGTCGCTTTCTGTAGCGTTAACCTAACGGATGTACGGTCACTTCACGATGATATGAACCTAGTAGGTCTGAGATCTCTTCACTGTGGCATAAAACTAGTAGATCTGCGGTCATTTCAGTCTGCGCCGTAGGCCCAATGAATGCGTCCGTTTAATGAGCCAAATATAGACGTGAGGAGGACGCGTTGCCATGGCAGCGAGCGTCTCAGGATGCACCGAGTGGACGGGTCCAGTTACTTTGCGGAAGCCGTGCTTTCGAGCGCGTCCGTTATTGGCTCGGGCTCTGGCATCATTTAGCTAATTCTGGTTCCCGTAAATGGACTGCCTATTATTGGCGGGTGCCCTGGTACGACGGCGAATTCTGGTACTTGTGAAAGGACGGTCTAGTTTTGACTAGTCCTCTGGTACGACTCAGTTAATTCTGGCTCTAGTGAATGGACTGCCTGCCTAGTATTCGGCAGTTATAACGCGCAATGGCGTTTGTTTCCCGATTAGAGTGAGACAGCAACAGTGAGAGGAAACTCAAAAGAACTCGACTCCAGTTTGATAAAAAACAAGACAAGCTTCTTCCGGCAGTTACCCGAACTGTGTGGTGGACTACTTATTCATTTAACTGAAACTCAGAAATTTTATTGAAGCAATTTTACATCACAATTTTCGGAATTACTAAAGAGGAACGAGTAACACTTCGATGCCTCGCCTTCGTCCCGTGACTTCTTTGAGTCGCCTGGCCATGCTGCAGCTCGCCAGGGCTGTGGCCGCCGCCATCGCATCCTTGGTAGGCCATCGTCCTCCAGTTGCGGCGGTGAGCTCTAAAAAGTCTAATAAACGACACAAGAAGAAATCTCAGTCAGCGCCCTTAAATCCAATGCTTCTTGTGCCTGAAAAAGAACTGAAAAGGGTTAAGAATTATCTCGAGCATGCCCGTCCGAAGCAATCCAAGGAAAACCTATTTCATGAAGTGTTGACCAGCTTCACTCACTTTATGACATTTTCAGTAACTCCTGAAAATCGCAAGAAATACACCGAACAGTTTTTGAACAGAGTGACGTGTTTTGAAACTGGCCTTTCGTATACATTAGATTTGTTTTTGGACTTCAATATAAAGTGCATTGACTTCACCGTAGTGCAGCACCTGGCCATGAACTGGGTGGATTCCACCCGTCTGGCTAACCGGGATCCCAATGCCGAATGCATCATGAACCACGGGCAAGTGGCACGGGCCATGCTCAAAGTGGTGGGGCAACGGGCCACCAAACTCCGACACGTCGAGCGTTTTGTGTGGCCGCATTTGGTGTCTGGGGAGCTGCTCCGTGTGCTGGGAGGACACTGTGCTGGACTGCAGGAGCTGCTGTTGGCGTGCGACTGCCAAGTTGCTGGCAGAGACGAAGATGAAAACACCTTCACTCTGATGGCCGCTAACGGTTCTTGGGAGGACGACGTGGCGAGAGCCTTGGCTTCCTTATACGGTCGGGCGCCTGGAAATTTTTCGGGGTCTCCTGTGAATGGCTGCCCACAGCTCAGGAAACTAGTGCTCCCTCATTTAGAAGACGAAAACGGAATTGCAGCGGCCTCCCTGGCCAACGCTTTGTGTGTTCTGACACAGCTTGAGTTCGTAAGTGGAGTTCCCATGATGTCCGCCCTCATGAAATTCAGGAGTAAGAACAGTTCTCTCAAGTCTCTCAAGCTACAAAATATCGGAGATCACGATCCTTTCATGAGGCGTCCTGCCCCGAATGTCTCGTACCTGAAGGATTTGTTACCTCGACTGGAGTCAATCGACATCATCGCATCGCCTACGACAACCCAAAATCTATCAGAGACATTTCCCCAAATCACAATACTGAAAGTAGAATGGCCTGATTTTGAGAATCGCACCAAGCTCTTCCCTAATCTAATAACCCTGGATTTGATTCTGGACTACCGTGGTGTTTGGCAACTTCTTCGAAACTTGGGTAAACACTGTCGAGCTCTGAAAAGTCTAACACTGAGGCAGCCAACCTTGTTTGTTAGTGACGACCACGAAGAGGGTGTTGCGCCTCCCAAGATCCCCAGTCTGGAACATTTCCACCTCTTCCGCTCTAGCTTCATTGAATTCACTGCTTTCAAAAATCTCATAATGGGATGTCCTGGTTTGAGGAAGCTTCACATCACCCTCACCAACGATCGAAATTACATCGTAGACGAATTCGGAGATGCGCTTGTGCGCAACGTTGTCCCTTATTTAGAGAGCCTTGAGAGTTTCAAAGTGGAAAGCCTGTACCGGTACAACTTGTGCATGCACCTCAACTGCACTCTTTCAATGGACACAGTACGCTACCTCATCAAAAACTGTCCGAACATCTCCTACATCGGACATCTGGACTCTTGGGACGTTGAAGATACACAAATTGAGGAAATCCTCCAAGAAATTCGACGACAGAACTTTGATCTCTACGTGCAGTGAAGTTGTTCCATGACTAAATTTGGCATCCTCGCCGCTGACCTTGGAAGTGTTTTGTTCGCGTCAGCACTGGAATTGAATGTGTTCAAAAAATGAATGTGGTGAGGAATTTAAATTGGCAATTGTTGTGAAGTTTGAGCTTTGAAGAAAAAACATATAAAGGCTAAATGGTGATATGAATAGCTACACACGCATCGTGCAATACGTGCATTTCATTTTGTCACCTGTAGTTATTCTCAATTCTTGCGGGAGTTATTGGTCGTTAGTGCATGTGAAAGTCTCGCTGAGATTTCAACAACGTACCTCAACGATTGATCTCTGTACTCAATTCTTGAGTGATAGGTGAATACATTCACAAATATGAAATTGTATTGAGTAGATCACTTTGTATCAATAATTCATACATGGGTAACAATGGAAGTAACATTCCGAGTGTGAAATTTGTATTCATGAATTCAGATGTGACGAAGTTTCATTAAAGTTTCGGGTGATAACATTAGAGGAAAATAAAAGTAGCGCATTAGCATTCTAGTCGATGTAAGCCTTTAATTTACAACAAAACAAGAGAAATTCTATCACAAAGTTTTCGTACTAGAACTAGCAGTCTGTAGTATCTTCATCAATAAGGTAGTATTTCCTCGTAGAAAAAAGAAGCTTGTTTTCTAAATAGGTCTTAGTTTTAGAACTGACCTAATATCCCACGAATATCAGGTAATATTTTGAGCTCATTTTTTTCCGTCGCGCTAAGATTGGTTCGCGTCACATTCTCACCAAAACATTCATTGCATAAGCAGTAAGAAAAGCTCAATAGTGCGGACT
Organism: Orchestia grillus; assembly: GCA_014899125.1. Lineage (NCBI taxonomy): Eukaryota > Metazoa > Arthropoda > Malacostraca > Amphipoda > Talitridae > Orchestia > Orchestia grillus. The sequence continues at coordinate 18,074 of VOMN01009188.1, forward strand.
GTGTCTAGCTACGTGAACTTTCTTGAACACGATTTCTTGAACTCGATTTCTTGAACACAATATCTTAAACGCAATTTTTTGAACACGATTTCTTGAACACGATTTCTTGAACACGATTTCTTGAACACAATTTCTTGAACACGATTTCTTGAACACGATTTCTCAAACACGATTTCTTAAACACGATTTCTTGAGCACGACTGGCAGTGAAGTTCCGCTTCAAAACTCATGCGCATCAAAGCGCGCGATTCGAAGCGCCTACAAACATTTACTACGAAGGCCTGGTAACATGAAAGCTGCTCGTTTGAGAGTGCGCGAGGTTAACAGTGCAATATTTAATAAAGGTTATTATTTACATAAGTTGTAACTATGTTCACGAAAACTAGAAGTCGATTTGATAATGCTTGAAGATATTTTAGGTGCTAATTAAGTGATAACGTGTTGACACGCTGTATAATAAGCATTAATTAGCATCTTTTTTTAAGTAAATATTAGCGCGTTATCATTTGTTTAAGATATTTATTAACGATAACTGTAAAGCGACTCAAAACTTTGTTCACAAAAACAAGAATTGCGAAGAAAGTGCTATCATTAGAAAATTGTTTAAAAGCATGCATCCAAAATACGAACAAATGCTAATAACACTGCAAAAAAATCGTTGGGTCGTCGTGACTCATAGCGCTGAGTTTTGCTCCAAATGTCTTTTTATTACTCGAAACTTCATCACTGTTGCTTCAGGGGAAGTGAAGTGAGGTCTCTTGACCCACTGTTGGAATACTGAGCTCAGGAGACGCACGTAAGTGAATTAATTTGCGGCGAGTGAAGGCCCAGAAAGTGAGTCAGCTGGACCCAATTTTTTAGTGAACTGTACAAGTTTCCTGTGTCAATACTCAGTGTGCACTTTTCATGCATGGTTTAAGATGGAAAGGTCTCTTACGAATAAACCCATGCTGTTGAATTTGGAGTACTCGTAGAAATTAATTTCTTAGAACAACAAGAACATTCAACTTAGATACTTTTCCTCAAAAATGATTCTAAAACTGTTATGCGCGTGTTACTGGTTTCCAGGCTGCTTTGATGCTTGCCTTTGCCATTCATTGTGCATTTGAAAATTATTTTCCATTCCAATGTTATTTGAGATTACTTTGATTGCTAAAAATCAATCCTAACCGCTTACGTAGCGAAATTTACAAAAAAATATTTAACTACTGTATTAGTTTCATGTACAAGTGAGGTTATTACCTTCTCGGGAGAAGGAATGAGTGAACGTGACTACTTTAGGACATGTAGTTGGGCTTAGAACTATCATGACTCATGAAATGATGTTATAGTTTTATTACGTAAATTATCCAAAGCAGATTACGAGCTTTAACTTCAACAGTTTCACATTTCTATGATGATTTACGAAGAGCTTTGTAAATTTCAGTTGAAAATGTGTATCAATATACAAATGTGACCGACTACCTTCATTTTTTTATTTTCCGTCGTTTGTGAGATTGACTAATCACAGTCATAAAGTTAATAGAGATACTGGCCAATCATACTCATCAAAGTTAAAGAGATACTAACTAATCATAGTCATCAAAGTAGGAGAGACACAACCAATCATAGTGATCAAAATTAATAGAGATAGTAGCCAACCATAGTCACCAAAGTTAATGATGAGACTAGCCAACGTTGGTCGAGTTAATAGTGATACAGGCCAATGACTTCAGCTAAACTTGGATGTAAGACTGGCCAATTATGATCTTGAAAGCTGAGCGCGTTTGCTGGATCCAGGCGGCAACTGCTGCACTCCAGTGCCAAAATTCTTCCTTCATTTTCACTGAGCGTCGCTGTTAATTAAGAGGACGTTCTTGCCCGCTGCACCACGTGGCTCCATTGAGAGAGGGCTCTAATTGAGAGTTGCAATACGTGAACGAAAATTCCTACTAAAATATTGAAAGCCGGGCACAAGAAATGTTCGCAGAACTGGAGAGTAGCCAACCGGTGAAAATAAATAATCCCATACATGCTATTTAATATAGTCGTCGTACTATGTTTATTGATATGAGAAGCACTGTATTCATGATTTTTCATGTAATCATGAAGTCAGTAAACTCGCAGACCACGTTCTGAAGCCCAATGCTGACCTACCTACCTACCTACAGATATGCATCTGACACGGGTATCTGATACAGATATTTGATACAAGTATCTGATACAGGATGTCGCACAAAAATGCATCAATAGGATGAGTAATCGCAGAGTATTTATTGAATATTGTTCACTTAAATATGGTATCGACTATAAAGTGTCGTGAACATAAGTAACAAAACATTATGTAATTGTATTCTTTGTAAGTTTCGAAAACAAGTTAAAAGATACTCAATAAATATTTAAAGCGTACTTGAACTTCCGTAACACTTTTTTGCGATACGCTATACGAAGTGTGCGTACATTAGAGCGCCAGAATTCACGTGTCCCTAAATACACGAATTGTAAAAAATTTGCAATTCCTTTTTTATAACATGGAGAATAATTAAGAAATTCGTGCCCTGCATCACCAATTCGAAAAGGTCTCAAGTCGTACCAGACTTGCGATCGACTTGCAAGTAACATTTGCTATGGGGGCGTCCCACTGCACAAAGGCAGCCCGGGCGGGTCAAAGTAGAACGCTGGTAACACCAAAACGTCTCAGCGCCCCCTGCACTCTACGCAGGACTGAGGGCAAATGTTCGCGTCTGAGATGACAGAGGGCATGTTGTGCTCGCTGCCCTGGAGGGCCTCATCACATCAGCGACTCGTAATGAGATACGGAGGGCGAGTGGTACAAAAGTGAGAAAACAAACAGAAGAGGATTAAAGAATCGCATGAAACAAGAAATCAAAGGCAAAGAACGTTGCTCTTTGAGATCGTCTTGGACGTGGCTGTATAGGGAGCTAATGATAATAACAAAAGCATCAACAAAATAACAAAGCATAGAACATGGCGCTTTTAATAAAAATTTTAGTATGTAAAACTTCAGTACTATAATAGCCCCTGAGTTTTCAAAGCACTGGGTAGTGTTTCTGTGACATTATTCGCGTTGAGCAGAGCAACTATTGAGTGATATAAAAGTAAGGAAGTTTTCTCATCAGGTTTTGGAAAACGCTTGGTACTTCGATTACGAAAATAAGAATCTTGTCCATCGCAATTGCAGAAACAACAATCCTCACAGAACGAATTGCAATATTTCAGTCTTCGGAAGCGAAATTAGTTATATTTTCTTGGATGACTTTTAGACATTCATTTGTGCATAAACAACAGGTTCATGAAAGATAAACCAAAGTATAATTTTCTGGAGAATATTCGTGTACAGTTCATTGAAAGTAAAAATCATTAAGTTCGCATAAAATACGTAATGACACATTAAATTCAACATTTACAAGCGAAACTAGCATCAAAGTATCGTCAGCCTTATACTCAGGACACAGGGCACAAGGCTTTGTGTGGTGGGTGTTCCAACGCTGCCACAGAGCTCCTTACCGACAGCACTACGACACGACTTTCTAAGGGTTACACTCGTGTGGCAACACTCAGAGGACAACACTCTAGTAGCGACACTCGGGGTGCAACACTTTGGTTGGAACACTCAGAGGGCAATAATCAGGGGTCAACCATCAAGTAGCAACACTCAGAGGGCAAAATCAGGGGCAACACTCAGGGGGCAACACTCAGGGAGCAACACTCAGGTAGCAACACTCAGACGGCAACAATTAGGGGGCAAGTTCCCCGGGCAACCGTCAGGGGTCAACAATCAGGGGCAACACTCAGGGGGCAACACTGAGGCTGAGAAGGCGCAGGGGCCTAACGGTCGTCTGAACAGTTCTCGGACGCAGGAGGCGTTTGGGCTTCTCAGCGGTCGGGTACCGGGGGATCTGCTTGCCTGTGATCTGGAAAGTGTTGCGAAATTTGCTGTTAGTGCGACGTGACCACAAAAAGGTTCTCTGCTCTTAGATTAAATTATTTATTTCATTCGACAAGAAACAAAAATACTCTAGCTATGGTGCATAATTTTGGTTCAAATTAAGAAACCTATGTTTGCATGAACACCAGTCCTTAGAAGTGCTGGGATGGCACGTGTCTCGACTAAAAAAATCGGTGCAGAATTTTGTTTTAATGACTCTGGGCTCGATTTCCATTCAAAATGGTTCTAGAACAATTAATTTAAATATTTACTGATACAGGCAGAGCCACATCGATTGTCGCTTGCAAGCAACATTGTGTGATCAAGGCCCTGCCTTAAAAGGATCAGCTTCTATTTTTGAACTAAAGAAAGATTGCGTAAGCCCTCGCTCAAATTGCATGTACTTTTGTTCCCATGCACTCTGGTTTTGACGAAACAAAAATAACTTGAGAATAAACTTTAGTTTTTCTGATACCCTTCAACCATGCCAATGTCATTAACCCGTTCAGGACGAAAGTAATCATTAGGCTACATCAGCTTCAGCGCTTCTTTCAGGGTGTTTACGACAGCATTTTTACGATAAATCTAATCAGTTGCATAGAGAAGTTTACAAGCTGCGACGTAGCTCTCTATTTTACCCTCAGTAATTAGTGGCACTAAAGTGCGCACTGAACTAACGTGCAGGGGTAATTAGCTATGCAATTGGGATACGTTCTTGAAAAAAGTGATAAACAAAACGTAATCATAACAGTAAAATACCGTTAAGCGAAGTATCATCGTATAACGAGGTACGCCTGCACTTTTAAATGCGGTTTTTAAGCACAAGAATATATCTCCACAATTGAGCCATGAAAGAGATTGGATTATTCGAGGGCTCGGTTCTGACCTGGAGGTTGACGCCGAGGTAGGGCTGTGAGGGCACCAGCTTCTGAGGGTCGCGGTGGGCTAGCTCGAACTGGCCGGTGTCGGCGCGGCGGCTGGCGCGCTGGTCCACCACCACTGCCCCGCCAGACGGACCCGTGTACAAATTGTGTTTATTACATTTTCAAATCCCTCTGATGTACAAAAACATTATTTCGAGTGCCTCCGGTCAAAATTGTGTTCATTATATTTTAAAATCCCTCTGATGTGCGAAAGATATTATTTTGACCTCACCCACACAAAATTGTATTTTTTACTTTAGGAAATTTCTTTGATGCATTAAAGACATTGTTTCGAATGTCGCGGATAAAAATTATGTATATTATAAAATAAATCCCTTTAATATTTGTAAGATATTTATGTAACCCCAGTGAAAATTAAATGTTTTAGAATAGAAGTTCCTTCGGTACAAAAAAAACAGTGATGGAACTTGACTCAAAGAAAACCATATTCATTACGCTAGAAGTCCCTTTTGTTCATAAAGGCACTAATGTGACCCATTAAAAGTGTATTCATTCCTTGAGAAAATTCCGGTGATGCTTTTGCTTCTGAGACAACTATGGCGGGACGCGATGGTGGGAATCGTTTGTTGGCTTAGTGAAAATGAAAAACTAAAATGATAAGTGAACACATTGCTCTTAAAATGAAACAAATGTTAAATTTTATACATATACATTTAGAAAACAAAAATTTTCTGCTCAATCTTTATTTTATTCTGCTTTTACTAAATCAGCAGAAGTCACAGGTCATTTTTCCCGCAGTCTCCGTGCGGGTTGCGGTTTGTTTTAATTTTATGGCGTGTGATGCTTATTTTCTTGTTACCCGGTCACTCTCAATCCCACACTTGAAATCGTTTTGTACAATAAAAACCTAAAAACATGAAATGAACAAATAATTTATTAAATATCACTGTAATAAGTTTTTTTAGTCGCTCTAGCGTACGCGCTATACGACACATACCAAAAGAGATGTACAACTTAAATCAGTCAAGCGGCAAATTTGTGGTTCTGTCACGCCATAGGACGTGGATAACAACCCAAGAACATACCACTCGGCTTTTTCCTGTTGGCTATTTTTATCCTACCTATTCGATTCTGCCCTACTCGATTCTGTTCTATTCGTCTACTCTGTCCTATTCTGTTCTTTCTCGCTCTATTCTTCTGTATATTTTCCGACTCTTTTCTATCCTCCCGTGCCCCATTCTAAGCTACTGAATCGCGTGGGGTGTAGTGCACCGCTACCGCNGTGCCGCACCTTTAATGATGTCCTGCAGGCACTGTGCGCACAGCCGCCGCGTCACGGACGAGGTGGGTGCCATGCACGGCGAGGAGTTGATCTCGATGAGCCACGGTCTGGACAACAGATAGAGACAGTCACAATTGCGCACGTAAATCGAAAAAAAATCACACGCTGAGGGAAAAAACGAAAAGGAGTTTGGCTTCTCGTAAAAAAATACGGTGACAATTTTAAAGTGAACCGTTTTTCCAATGGAACATCTTTAATTATACCATGACTTCGCCTAGTTCTAAAGCACGCTTCAGGAGTTGAAAACACTGACACTCGCTGTATTTTTTGTAATTAGAATGGTGATTTACGAATTGCGGAGCGAAGCTTAAGTATATGATTTGGACTTTTATACTTTCATCTACCTTGTATACCGTGATACACTCCTCCTCTTCCGTAAAATTAAACTCACAATTGGCATCTGCTAATAAATTCTCCTCTAATATATTGCAGCGTTTCGTATGATAAGACATTAGAAATTCAATGACTTGACTTTAAAGATAACAAAGACAAAGAAAAATAGCACATGAATCAAATATGTAAGTATCCGGCACTGCGCAAAAAATGGAAAAAAATTTATCAAAGACTGAATACTCATTGTTTCATTAACAAAATTAAAGACTCAGCCATAGAATACTGAAATTGCATTGCACAAAGCTTGCATTTATTCCGATGTGCTCATAAATGTTAACAGTACTAGAAAATCCAGAGACACTTTTTGGTCTGCGAGTGCGTAAAGGCATGAGCAGCTCGTATGGTGGGCACTGGAGACAGGGACGTCTGTAAACATTACCGATTGGTGACCCGTTCGGGGTTCACAAGTTCACAACCCAATGTTTACAGGCGAGTGCCACAAATATGCGTAGGGTGCTTTGATTAGCTACGTAGAGCTCCTTTCATTAAAGGACACATCGACTAATTTTCACATGAAGGGCTCAATATTCGCCTCTTTTTGCTGTAGCTAATTGAAAATAAAGATTTTGTGAGATATTCAACCAATTATTTAAACAGACGCAATTGAAACGTACCTAAAAACGTAACATAAATTTACCTATAAATGTAACATAACGATACCTACAAATAAAATATATACGTATCTATAAACGTAATATAAAGGTTCTTATAAATGTAATATAACGTACCTATAAACGTAGTGTAAATGTACTATAAACGGTATATTAATTTACCGATAGCCGAAATGTAAAGTACGTGACTGAAATATTGAGTGTTTTCCCGTAAAGTTGAAGTTGCTGCTGGGTGCGTGCCCGCCACACGCACGACACAAATGTCCATAGCTCACCTGAGGTCTTCTGAGAGCATAAAGTCCGCTCCGAAGAGCTCAAAGCCGCTCCTGAAGGAGTCCATCTGCACCTGCGCGGCCAACATGGCGGCCACGAGCGCGTCTTTCATGCCAGGGTACACGGTCTCCCTCCATGCTGCGCCCCAGCCAGTCTCCCTGCCAGACACGTCCAAGTGTTGCGCCTCAACCCTTCAGTGACCATAAGGACATGACTGTCCCATTTCATTTGGATACTCCTAGTTCTTTTGTTAAAATGTTAAATGCTCTCATGTTGAAGATGTATGTACATAAGGCTGCAAATTGTTTCTCGTACAAAGCTAATTGAAGCCTTATCGCAGAAATATTTTGGTCGTTAAAGGCTTATAAGTCCCTGCCCCGGCAAAAACGAGCAAAGATGTTTGTACACAACTTGAATTTCTCAACTTTGAAAAAGCAAACATAAAAACCTTCAAAATTTCACTTGAAGAAATATAAGCTTGGAACGAGCTAACTCGTCCTTCCCTAAGCTTCTGGTAATTTGAGAGCATAATATCTAAACCAAAAATCACGAATGACTTCTTGTAAGTGCCCCTTAAAGTTAAATTAGTTGTGCCAACATTGCGGCGGTGTTTTTCAGGAACTGTTGTTTATTTGGTTCACTGCAAAAACTTGTTATATCATTTTTTACAATCAGCGATTTATCAATGAAATCAAAAGTTATCTGGAAGGACTTGTCAACTACTGACATGAAATTATAAAATACAGCTCAAAACAAATTCTTAAATTATGCAAACGCACAAGAAAAATTCTTTGGAAACAACATACCATCCTATTTGCATGAATGATCTTGAACGATTGCGTTAGCTCTAAAATGGGCTAGTTGGACATGTACTGATCTTCTGCGAGGATGCTGATAAAAATACGAATGCAGGATATTTCAAATGCTGATAAACATAAAAACTCAAGCATCAGGATTTCAGCACTTTTACAACGGTGCACGACCATTTCTTGAAGCTCCACCGAGAGAATCACGGCTCTCAAATCTCACCGAGAAGGAAGCCATTAACCCGTTCGAACTTTTGATTCAATTTCACTAAGAACAAACTAAAATACACACAAACACTGACCTTGAACGAAAATTTAAACTCGAACATCTTTCACTCAATTTGCATGGACTACTCAGAGCTTACAGAGAGAGAATGACAAGGAAAAGAAGCCTCTTAGTTCCAGTACTCGAGAAAGGCTTCGAAAGTGCTGGAGTCCCACATGTTCTCGTGCGGGAGGCGGTGATGGCGACGTCCGTTTGCATACTTGCACTGGATGGCATTATTGCTGAGGTGTACAGCTTCGTCCGTACGGCTCAGGTCGTACTCCTGCGAGCAGAAGCGCACGTAGCTCGACCTGCCCGCACACACCTGCACTCAGCACCTCAGAGGCTTGCTGGGGCCAGATAAATATGGTTGTGTTCATTTGAAAAATTTTCGGATTTCGAATTTTATTGTTACTATGTTAGTTTCCTTCTGCAGTTATGCTCGAAGGTGACCACCTGTTGATACACTCACCCAGATACCTTGATACTCAGTTTATAGATTCGGAGCTATCAATTTTTAGGGCCCACACGATAGCTGGATGTAAGTTACCCGGAAAAAGTGGGAAAATAATTGTTTTGCATTGTCAAATATAATTGACGACTCAATAACTGGAAAAAATGATAAAAGGGACCGTGGCCCTTAATTTTTAAACTGAAAATTCGCCATAACTACTACAAAGCATAGTCAGAAAAGTGCTCTCTTTCTCCCAGTAATTACTGAACATTTAAGTGACCACTAGCTCAAAGGATATCATAAAATAACCTAAATAAATTTACTGTTAAGTTAAAGTGGAAAATTTCAAAAAATTTCAATGCTACACGACTTACGAACTGAGCATTATTTACTATAAACTCGACCCCATTTTCCCCAGTACCACTTCAGTGTCATAGTCATAAAGTACAAACGAATAAGAATGCGTATTATTCACAGAATACCTGGGTATCTAAAAATCTAAACCACAGAAATTACAATCCTATATGGGTTCTGGACATGTCTGTTGCCGTGTTGTAACGTTGTCTCCATGCATTGTTAATTTTGAATGAAGTTGTCAAAAAGAACATGAAGCGTCAGGCTGTTCTGGATAGTAACGTAAGACTCAAATTTAATAGAATGAATGCGCACGAAAACTCCCTTCAGGAACGTCGGTTCAGAATGACTTTTACATTTGTCAACTTTCAACATCGCTTATTTCTGAACGTTAAGGAGAAAAAAACATACATGAGGAGAAAATAATCGCATCGTCTCCAGGTTATCAATGACGAGATACACCCACAAACAAAGCGACCTGTAGATTAAATTAGTAAATTCCCAGCGCAGGAAGATCCGTCACCTGTACATCCAGACCGTGAGCGGATTCCAGTCCGTCACCAAGAACCACTGACGAATGTCGAATTTCGTGTTGTACACGAGGAACGGTCGCTCTGGGCATGGCAGATGAAAGGTTTTTTAACCAACTAAAAAATGAAACATTTCTAGTTCACGATCTACATAATTCTTTTACCATCGCACTCACTCATTTTTGCTTTACGAAAGCAGGTCAGGCACACTGAGCGTTAAACCTTAGCAATATCACCGAGAGCCAAAAGGCTTACTGCTACGAATTGTATTGCAATGTTAATAACTTGAGGCTTGTACTTTCACATAAGCACAAAGTACTGACACCACTAAATCTGTCCTTTTGCTAAACTAATCCACTTCCTTTTATTAGACTAATCCACGTACTCTTGTTAAACTGACCCATGTACTTTTGCACTACGTATTTGGTCTCATAAATGAAGGGCGACTGGACGAGGGCGAGAATGTCAGCGAGGCTGTGCATGAGGAGGATGCCGCGGCCCCTGGACTGCGCCCCAGGCTTCACGATCCAAGTGTTGCGCACGCCATCCATGCCCAGCTGCGGCCAGTGCTGCTGAGCGCGCTTCAGGGCCGCACTGCCCTCCTGTACCACAGCCTGTGGTGGCACAGCGATCTAAATATCGTGCAGCCTCTAACATAGCCTATTTCTTAACATCAACGAGAAAAAACATCCCAAACGCCCTGAGGGTTTTTACGCGACGGTGCATGTGTTCCTTCGCGTGGTCATTTACCTTCCTTTGCTGAATTTCAATAGCGTCTTTACAGTACACCATGGGAGAGAGTTTGCCCTTCGTGGGGTTATGATGACCGCATTTATACCTAAGTAAATTCATCAGTCAGTGCGTATTATTACTCGGGTTTAGAAATAACAAGATTGCAGAGTAACAGAGACGTAAGACTATACTACGCTTGGAACAGAGAAATATGAAAAGAAATGTAAGTTGTATGCAAACTCAACATAATGTAATGAGAGTAGTTCCAGTTTATTTATTTGGAAAGAAGATTGCCAATAAACGGCTTATCTTAGACTTCGAGTTACGCATGAACCTCGAATGCACAGCTCAGATATTGAATAGATTCATTTTCACCACTTCTCGTGTCTTTCTTTCCACTTTGTTAATGAAGAACTATAACTTAGACTTTTTTTAGATAAAAACGTTGTGGTACTCTACATCCCCTAAATCATTACTTGACACCGTACTTCTCAAGTCCGCAACACCACTCTGAGCTCTCACAAGTAACAGCTTCATAAACTTTACACGATCAAAGTTTACATGCATTGAAGCAGTTCATTTCCAAATGTTTTAAAATTACTGTCTGGACAAATGCGAGCATTGGGAAATGATAAACTTGAGCTTTCTTTTCCAAGGGAAGCACTCCGTGACTCCTCGTAAATCCAGCAGTCGCACTTTGGGAGGATAAAACCTGAGCCTTCTCACTTGACGCCCGAGCCCGTTTTCTGGCGCGCCATGGAGACCCTCAAAGCTGTCTCCTGCTCTTGATTTAATACGTAGCTCACCTCGAGCTGCTGCTGCGTCGCCTTCAGCTTGCAGTTGCGGTGCACGGTCCTGTGGTGGGCACTGAGTATGCCTTCCCATTCCGCGTCCTGCAGGGGGGCCTTGAGGGGGCTGTCGAGGTGGTCGTGGCTGCAGGAGTCAACAAATTGCTGCACCTGCGCCACCGCCAGCCACACCCGCCGCAGCCCCACCTGCTCACACCCATCACGTTTGTGTTTGTGTAACCCCCTAAAGACTCAATTCTTTGGTAAGTCAATGTGATATTACGTGAACTGTCGTTTGTATTTTATGTCCTTGTATGCTTATTCGCCGTAGTTTTAATCGAAACAATAAGAGTTTTTGGGTACATTGTACGGTTTCTAATCTCAATCAAAAATGACAGTGATTCTTTTAGAGTTAGCACTTCACTGCCCGAATTATTTTACAGTTGGCTAAAAAATTTTTAAATTATGCATATGCTCTTCTGAATGTACATTAACGCTGCATTGGGTATAACACAAAAAAAAACAGTTGGACATTATTCACTGTTGGTTGGCTGCATTTTTGTTTAGACGAAAACATTGTATGCATTAAAGAAATTATATTGAATGCATTGAATTCGGCACATGGGGCATTGAGGGGTCAAACGAAATCGCTTGCGTTCATATGTCAAATATCTCTTAGAGTGGTCTGCGTATTGAAAAATGAGTAAAATTTGTACAAATTATGCTTCGTAACGCGTAGGGCGGAGCACAAAAGATGGAAGTACATATTCGTAGCACTGAAAGGGAAGTTTCACCTGAATCAGTATGTATGCCAAATTGCACTATTTATTGTACAAACCAGCTCCAGAAAGGATTTTGTGTTGCTTGATCTAATAATTATCGGAATGACCGAATTTTTAGTTCTTTGTCTTAACCCTGTATTATTTAACATAAATTGGTAATAAATTTCTTTTACCCAGTAGAGCAGTATCAACCTCATTTCCAAAGAGGAGGGCACTAAATTTCTTCGTATACAATAATTCATATATTTATCAAGCACTTACGTATATGAACTATGCCTGCGGATCGATCAATTTAAAAATTAGACAAACTTTCATACTCTACAGCACGGTCTCACAGTAACCCCTCACGCGTTTCATGAACCCGTTACCTCCCCCGCGGTGCTGGCGACAGCGGAGTACCCTCCGGTGGCATAGGTCTCTGCCAGCCACCCCAGCAGACCCAGGCACGCCGTCAGGCGGTAGTCCTGCTCGAAGGCAGCCCGCTCCTCTGCCTGTCCGATGCAGTAGCCTCTGGGCACGAACGTCTCTGCGCTGGGGGCCTCGCTGAACCAATGCAGCTGTTGCATGGTGCTGCATAGGCCGTGCTATGGGGGCAACGAAACAGTCAGAGCCTTTAGTAGGATTGTGTAGACTGTGGCCATGTGTCTATGTAGAAGTGAAATGGAACTGTTGTACAGGTCGTGCTGTAGGGTCAGAGAAGCAGTCAGTGGAACGGTTGTGGTAATCACCGTAACGACTCGAGGTAGGATTATGTGAAAGCGAAATGAAAATTTTGACGAAAAGCTAGGTGAAACGTACCATCTATCTATGCGTGTGATAGGCTTTCTTTCTTATTGGAAAATGATGTTCGTAAATACAAGCGGTCCAATTAATCTCGTTTTCGACGACCTGCCCACGTTTACTACATTGCATGCCTTCGGACAATTGAAAAAAATAGCATTAATGTTTGAGGTATTCTGGTAACTTTTTAATAAAATAACATCGACAGGCTTTTCATTTATAAAAATTTTCATGGGATTTATGTACGTGCGTTTCAACTTGTGGGGGACGTTTCCATCTATATGACATAGAAACACTTCGATGTTTTTTCAACTAATTTCGACTTCCTGTGAGCGCATGTGTCTCGGCTTCAACGAGTAAAATTCATGACGAGAAAATTATCAATATTATTACGGAAAAGGGTGCATATTTATAATTCGTACTTTTGGGTGCAATATTCTGCTTAAAAGTTGTTCAATGAAGCCGAAGATTATTTTGCCGTTCTCCTAGAGTTAGCAGCGTTTGCTGGCCGTACTTCATTACATGCGTATAGCTGTTCATCGTATTTCTATTGTTCAATTAAAATTCCCGATTTCGCTTAAAATTCAATGCAATCTTTTGGAACAACACTCAAGCTGTTTTGTAACTTTGTTTCCGACATAAACTCTCTTGAAAACATGACAATTAAAGAGCTACTACAAACCCAGGGAATACATTATCAAAGCGCACCTTCGTCGTAAAGATGGTATTGGGAAATCTGTTCACAAGCTGGTCCTTGGTGAGGTGTTTATAAGAGACTGTGTCGCGCGTCCAAGTCCAAATCAAATTCGGTTCCACGTTCTTTAGCAAACGCCCCACCAAAGAAGGATCAACGTCATTCAAACTGAAGTTCAAGTCAGGGTACGGATCCAGGGGATTGTACGCTTCTTCGTTTTCCTCAGCCTTTGAGGCTTCGTCAATGCATTTATCTGACGCATCTAGTTGAGTTGCCACGTCTTGGAACTGACTATCTTGCAATTTTTCCTCTGAAACATTTTTGGCGCAAGGTACTGGAGATGAACATTCAGAGGGTGAACGCTCTGGCTCCGGCCTAGTTGGTTGAATTGAACTTTGTTTCGTTGTTTTGACAGGGCTGTAAGCAGGTACCGTGTACTTATAAAGAGACTCATTGTTTTCATTGATGCACTTATCGATGCCGCAGCGGATCTCTAGAGGGCAAAGTGTTGTCGGATTGAATTTGAATCGTTGCTCTTTTAAATCCCATTTTTCTTCAGGTGAGTCTGGTTCCTGGTTGAGTGGCGAGTGGATTTCGGCATTGTCATTATCAAGTTGCTCTGAAGGGATATTTTCAGTTTCATCATTAATATCAGAACCCTCGTAAACTTTCACGTTTTCTAATTGCTCGCTTTCATATTTTTGTGGAGTTTCCTCCTCCTCCTCCTCCAATGCCCCCTGTTTGTTCCGAAAAAATTTACACAACCTGCGATTTCTTTCAATGAAATTTAACTGGGGGCGTCCGGAAACCACGGAAGCCTTTTGCGTCTGATCCGCGGGGCTGTTAAGCAACAAAGCACTGGTGCAGTGGGCCTGGAAACAAACGCAGTGTGCAGGATGAGGGTTGACGTAGGGTGTTCGCTGCAACACTTTCTCGACCCAGCCGCGCGACTTCAACGCCTGGCGCACCGCTGGAAAGTGACCGTAAATCGAGAATACTCGACCTTCCTGCGTGGTGAAAACAATCTCATGTGAAATGGTGCTCTATAGCTATGTATGCTATATTAAGTGAGATATAGCCACTTTAACGTAAGTTTGTCTTTGCAGAGACAATATATAATGACGCATTACTTCTTCAATTAATTTGCATGTATTGTTTTTCAGTATTCCATCGATGAACATTTCCTGAACTACACTTAAAACCGTAATGACCTAAAAACGAGTACGTGTCCTGGCATTTGTCATCACATCAAGTTACAATTGTCTTCGTCAACATCATTTTTGGTACATTTTTATTGTTTATCGTTGATAATATTGATGGTAATAATATGTACATCCATACTTTAAGATTTATTTTGAATTGAAGCATCAATATTGAAGGTATGAGAGTAACTCTTTCAATGATGATTATATTAATATTGATATGGTATGGTTATGAAATGAACATAAATCATATGCATAATGAGTTTAGCTACCATCAATTCGATAATATTGCATTATTCTACCTTGATCGCCCTCTCGGTGAACTGTCTGGCTCTCTTAAGTTGAGCCAGAGTGACACAGTGGAGGCGGGGGGAGGTGGAGGCTGAGAGACATCGCTTCTTGGCACAACCTCGAGAAGAATGGTGACTCCTGCTCTCACTGACCTCCAACCGATGTTGGTTAGAAGAACCCGAATTTTCCTCGTTGACATGACAGCTGGATTCCTCGGGCAAGACGGATGTGTTAGATGAAACTGAAGAAAAGTGTGCATCAAGGACGGGGTCTTCTTCGGAGCCACAATGTTGCTCTTGGCTATCTTCTTGTAGCAAATCCAGAGTTTGAGTGGAGCCCGTTTGAGTTTCGCTAATGCTGAATAAAGGAAGGCCATCTGGTTTGGATGAGAAACTCTCACACTTGCTGCATATGGACTTGACAGAACTGAGTCCTCTCGGCAGCTTTGGAGACAATAGCTGTGATCGATCCACATTAATCATGATTGAGTTTGATTTGCGTGAATTTTCAAAGTTTATTTGAGTTGAGATGAAATCTTCCGATATCTTTTTCACTCGCTTTTGAACAGCGTCTGATGATCGTGTATATACTTTTTCCCTACTTTTTTTAATCCTCTCTGGTTTTGTGAGCCCTAGTTGAAGCTTGAGGTGCTGTCCCCCGCTGCTGCAGCACACACTGGGTATCAATAATTGAGCTGCCAGCCTAGGGTTCATGGTATGATACTTGCTGCAGAGGCTGCGGCTGCTCGTAAGTTTCTGGTCAGAAAACTCCTTACGCTGATGAGGGGGTGGAGGGAGATATTTGATCCCAGAGTTTGGGTGGTGGACTTGGGGAAGGCCAGCTGATGTGGCGTAGTGATCCCCTCTGATGGCGCAGGACTCGCTTACGCTAAGGGAAACTTTGTCGGCATCGTTGGGCATGACTAGTGTTATCTGACGTGCCCCACGCGCAGCACCAAGTCGCACTGCTCCCCCAGCACCAGCTCACCCATGCGCACCATGCACAGATGTAGCCGACAACGACAGGGGTTTTCTCGCTCGCTCAGATTAACTGACTTCAGCATCCCTCAACATTTGCTACTGAAATGCTGAAGCATTTTTCTGTTCATGTGAAAGGGGCAAAACGCAAACGGATCAGAAATAATTTATAACACTCTATGGTTTTTATGAATTTTACTGTTAGTCAGTAGTGAAACTTAATTTAGAAGATAGGGATACAGCAATGTGTAATTTACATTTTACTACTGACAAAACCTATCTCAGCACCTTGCCTCATTTTTTAAGGTATTTCTATTTCCAATAATGAAAAATCTCGTTCTCGTCGTGAATTAGATTCAAGCATTTACTCACATGCTCTAAGAAAACTGAAACCCCATGCTCTTTGAAAACCATGCAGTTAGAATTATGAAGATTTGACCTAATGCTGAGCATACTTGACAATGAAGACTAAGCCGACGACTTCCATGAATGGTTTCTTTGACTTGTGTACTCCTTGAATGTTCGCAACCGACTTCCCCGATGTATACGTAGCCTGATGTTCTACAACGAGATAATTGGCATCATTTATAGTACAGTTTGCAATTACTGCTATAAAGTTTGTGGTTATACCCCATAGCTCAGCTGTCGGGTCAGGGGCAACTGCATATTGATCGCTGGGATGCAGCCCATCACGCTCCTCTGTGACTACTGCGTGTTCCTGTACTATCCACTGCCTGGGTCTGATACTTCCTCTGTGACTACTGCGTGTTCCTGTACTATCCACTGCCTGGGTCTGATACTTCCTCTGTGACTACTGCTAGGTGTTCCAGCACTGGCTACTTGTTGGGTCTGATACTTCTTCCGTCGACGATTTCATGCATCATATACTCGTATATTGCTTCATGATGGGCTACTACCACTGCGCATGCTTCTTTTCGATATGAAAAATGAATAAAATAATTTTAGTTTTCTATTAAGAAAATGAATACCTACATTTTCAAAAATTAATTCATGCGTTAAATATAGTCGTTAGCATCTTCGATTACAGCGCCTTTAGTATTGTTAATTGTTTTAAGAACAATGTTAATGACGGATATTTTTTTAAAAGCCAATATATATCAGAATGAATAGTTCAGTGGCTGCGTAATGACAGGATGGGAAAGAATTATTTCTTGAAATCGTTTCGCCGCTTCGATGTAGCAATCGAACGTGAGTGTGCTGAACCAGATTTTATAAAACCGTATTTTATCCTCTACTCTCTACGATCCATTCACTGAGCTAGTTACATATCATGTGAAGCTAAGAGGCTCTACAAAATTATCTTATTTCACATTTTACGTCGTGACTAGCCTTAATTTCCTAGCAAAAGCTTCCTAACGTGAGCATCAATTCCCCTCAGCGAGCAAAGCGAACACGGTTCGAGCGACTAACAACTATTTTATAGCTGCAGCTTTCCAGCACATTGCTCTAGTATATCGTATTAACTATTTTGTCAGATTAGTTGAGGAGACCAGTTTGTCACAGATGTGCGTGCTAATTATTTTTTCAAAGGTAATGTACTATTTCTACATTTTCTTCCCTGTATGCTGAAATCGATTTCACTTTTGATGCAAATTAAAATTTTTGCATCAATGAGAATTTTATTCGGTACAAGTGACTTCTGAGTCCCTGTATCATCCGAAATTCGTGATACTTTGAAAGAAGCCCTACTTTTTAAATCATCCAATTTGCTTTCTAATGACTCGTTACTCTTTTTCCAAAGCGCCTCAAATAAAACAACTCTGGTGGTGGCAAGTAGTTTTTTAGCGCGTGATTGAAACTAAGTTATTAAAAGTAATTGCATTCATTTGAAATGAGCACGGCAGTTTTTTATTTACGCGCATACGTACGCTATCTGCACGACTGTAATTATTTCTTTACTTGATTTAATCTCTTCCCTGGCAGGTTTTCAGGCGAATGCGCTCAATTTTGAGACGACCTTTTCACTCCCTGAAGATACATGAGTCCAGTCGAAAACCCTCGGCCGAAAATGAGAGAGGTTAAGGGAGGGCGACTGAACTCGTCTGAGAATTGAATTTTTAAACTGTAATCTCGACAAATTTGCTCGTCCTAAATTGAGATATTAAATCTGGGTGAAAATAAGTTTACTCGTCCTTGCAGGGTAAACGTTTTTTTACGGTGTGTCACGACGCATAACAAACTCACAAGAATACTTTTACCGTTGGTCAAAAGTTCTCAGCTAATTGAGGATATTATTTTTTAAATATTTAACTAACCTAGATTAGAAATAACAGAATCATTTTGCATTGTAGTCGTTTCTAATTATTTTTAATATTGGCTAAAATGACTAGAATTACCTTAACCAAGCTGATTTGGAAGGATATATTCCCTGTGTCTCGTATTGAAACTGACGCGTTAACTGGCGGCGGCATTCATCTGTGTGCAAACTGGACTTGTTTATTTCCAGTCTATGTATAGAAGCCTTTTGTTCTAATTAGGGTACACGAAAACATACTCGAAATATCAGTTTTGATTTATTTATAAATTATACTGTCTCCTTGCTTAGGTCATTTTGATTTACCTTAGGTCGTCCTTTGAAGTTGGCTCACGCGTTGTGATGAAGCATTATATTGTGATACTGTTATAGTATTTTATGTGTGATCCAGTTAAGGTATTTTATGACATTTGATTTACGGTATGTGGTATTTTATGGTGCAGTTGTGGCGCTAACATCACCTGAAAGTCACCCAAAGTCATTTCCGTATTGCAGATTCAGCACACCACGTCGTAAAAAGTAGTGGTATGACACGAAAAAATATAAATGAGAAGCGGTCCTTGCTCGCTGGGACACTAATACCTGCTATAACTGCGTGATAAAATAAACTCCTCCATAATACGTGACCCAGCTTTAGAGGACGACCGACTGTAAATTAAACAAGCTTTTTCTAGGGAGCTTCCATAATTTTCAGATGTGAACATATCCTGTCTTGCAGCTGATGCAGACCTCACAACAACGAGACTCGGCCAAAGTCGAGGGAGTACTACGGGGTGTGGCTAGAAAGCGTTACCACTCTGTGATTGATCACAGAGCATTTATAAAGTACTGTATGATTAACTAACGTACAATTAAGTATCGTACAATTAAATCTAATACAATTAAGCATCATACACTTACATACAAAGTTTCACGAAACTAAGCTATAAAACCGCTATAAATGAATACGTGCATGCTGTACATTACGAACATTGAAAACAAGTTGCTCGAGCTTTATATACGCCCAATGAACGATAAAACTAGTGAGACACTAATTTGTAACACCCTTTCTTTGGGTAGTGTCCAGCACCACTCGGACGTAACCAAGCCCCCGCCCGTGAGGCCCTTGACTTAATTGTAGTTCCACAGTCTTAGCAACGGCGACATAAAATGTTATTACTGATCCGTAGCGTCCATTGCCCATTCAACAATTGAGTTGTGTTGGTCCATTATTTGATAGAAAATGTGGAAGTAATTTTAAGCGTGAGCTGGTACATTTTCTGTGATAATGGAAACGTGGCAAGCGAAATGAAGTCCGTTTTTATAAAAGATACGTTTTTGTTCCAACGCACGAGCAATCAAAACGCCTAAAAGGTAAATGGAATCATCGATGACAAATTTTTATTTTCATCGCCACTTCTTATTAAAACCTTCAAAGTTATATTTTCTCTTGTAACCAAAAGCAAAGGCGAAAAAATATGTTTGAATGCTGATTTGCTGCATTTTTTCCAGTGGAGTTTTCGAGATCATTTTGTTGACGTTTCACTCATCACGAGATGTGCAGAATTCCGGAGCACCTCCTCAAGCGCGAGTGCTGCTGCAGTGTCAGTGGGTCTCGTGAAATTATCGATTCTCGATATCAGGTAGCCCTGCCAACTCCCCACAGAATTTATGAGCATCACTTGTTGCAGTAGAAGGCAATTGTGAGATCAGTTCAGTAGTTAGGTAGGCCTTGTCTTTTGCATTTTCTGCATCTTTTTCTTAGTCGAGAAGAAGCCTGCGTTCCATGCAAGCGAAATCTTGCATGAGTGTCGAGATGCTTAATTTTTACTGTAAACGCCTTTCATTTATTTACATTCACGTTAACATTATCTTCTGGATTGTGAAGATACTCGTCGAGCGAATTTGAATGTTTATTCTCAGAGTGGTTGAAATTTTCATCACTCGCCAGTCCATTGAAATCTCATTTTATGGATGCAGAACATTTCCAGAAAAGTACTTGAGCTCTGTGAGCCGCACGCCCTAGCATATGAATCACAGTTTTGGGAGTGTGAATAGTTTTCGTTTGACTTGGATGTTTTTCTACAAAATTCAAAAACATAGTAGAGTTTCAAAACGTATTAATAGTTGGCTAAGTACACTTCTGAGTGCTTGACTTTAACACGCCTTCTCAATGACTTTCAATATTTACTTTTTACATGTTTCAGACTTCTATCTATTAAGGCTTTATCCTAACGCCATTTCATTGAGAAAATCTTGTTCCTTCGTTCACCTGACATGACGACGACAATACATACGACTAAAAAAATTCCCTGTATTTCACAAGGCGTGTAATAACAAGGCAGTTTCTAAATCAAGTTAGATACTCTACGTCTGTGGAGCCTGGTGCAGCAAATCGAAACGCACATCCACAAGCCACGGCTGCTGAACAAGTACTGATCTTTAAAGAGAGAAGATTTCGATCCGTAGACTTATCTGAGCCTCGCGGTAGCTCCAGCTGGACAGCGAGCTCCGTTTGGTCTCGTGCCTTGGCAACATGAAGATGTAGGCCAAGGTGTGAAATGCACTCGTACGCGACTAGATGTACTTTATAAGCTTCATTCTCGACGAATAGAAAAAGAAAAGTAAATAGGAACAGGATTGAGCCAAGTGGTCGATTCTTGTGTTTCTACCCTAAGTGCTATGTCCTTAGACAACGAAAATAATATTTCATCATTATTTCTCAATGATCACATCGCGTCCCACCTTCGATACAATGTCTCTCACGCACACTGAAGTTTCTCGTTTTCGACTGAAACAAAGCTCTCTTATTTGTGGGGTCATTGCCAAAGAGTAGATACTCTACATACAACGAACGTCTAGGTCTTGTTCCATTCGAGGGCAGAAGACCCCTATTGTAAAGGTGACCTAAATTAAACTATTCTCATACACTTGAAATGAGAATAATGGTCATACTCTTCAAATATTAACAACACAATTCAGGGCATGGAGTAATTAACGGTACATCTGTGCAGACGCAAAGGATAACAATGTTCACACAGGATAGTGCCAAATCAAATTTAAGTCTCAGTTTTCATCCAAGATAAGCACAATCATTATGACTGTTGTGCGCTATTTTTTTAACAGTTATTGTAAAGTTTATTTGATAAAAAACATCTGCGTCTCAGGTATTCATTTCACTTACCATTATGACATGTCTCAGAAACGGAACTGTTATTAACTGGACATCAAGGTTAAATTTTAAACCTCAGTGCCTTGAAAACGGAGCTTTAAAATATGTTACTCGAGTAAAATTGTTTAGTTTGCGTGTCCCTGTCTGCTGTCGGAGATTGTACCTCTCGTTTTTAATTAACACCCTTTATAACGCTGCCCTGTTCATGTAATGCTGCCTTATTTACGTAATGCTGCCCTGTCTTCGTGATACAAGCCTGTCTATAGGATGCTATCCTGTCTATGTAATGCTGTCCTGTGTATTTATCGGTGCCCCGACTATATATTCCTACGCTATGTACTGCTGCTTTGTTAATGTGTTTCTACCCTGTTTATGAAATGCTGCCCTGTCTGTGTACTATCGCAGTCCGTGGAATGCCACCGTCTGTGTAATGTTACCCTATTCATATAAGATAGCCCTGTCTGTGCAATACTGTAACGTTTATGTAATGCTACCCTATCAATGAGATGCTGCTTTGTGTATTTATTCCTGCCCAGATTATACATTGCAGCTGTGTCTATGTATTGTTGCTTTGTCTATGGGATGGTACTATGTCTATGTAATTTTGTAATGTACACGTAATGCTGCCCTGGCTTTGCAGTACTAGTGACGGTACTACTCTGTGAAATACTGACCTGTATTTATAAGGCTGCCCTGTCTGTGTTATGCTGACCTATGTAATGTTGCCCTGTCTGTATACAAGTGACCTACATGTAATGCTGCCGTTTGTCTAATGATTCCCTGTCAATCGCATGATGACATGCATGTAATGCTGCCGTTTGTGTAATGATACAATCTGTGTAATACTGTCCTGTCTGTATGCGGTTGCACTGTGTAACGCTGTCCTGTACATACTGCTTTCCTTTCTGCATTGCAAGAACGAGAGCCAAATATTAATGTCACAAATACGCACAACGCAAATTTCTTTAAGTGGCAATACGTTTTCTGGACCCGGATGACATGTTCACGAGTCCTCATTCGTAAAAATTATTGCTCACTTTCAGTAGTAAAGTCTAATTGTACATTACTGTACACCGATCTTCTAAATTAAGTTTCACTACTGAGTAACAGTAAAACTCGTACTTCTAAGCAGCAAGGGTTTTTTATTCCGCGTCTCAGTGCAACCATTGTTTTCGAGACCCAGTACTACCAATGCCGAATGGTGCATGGTAGGGAGAGGAGAGGGGTCTCTTCGAGGCCACACCCAGCGTCATCAGCGCAGACCGGTGAAACCTTGGAGCTGCATGTTTAGACGGAGTAGTTCTTGCGTCATCCACTCAATTCAGAGACCTAACCCTAGTAGAAGTAGGGGTGGTACTAGTAGTAGCAGTAACAATAGTAGTAGCAGTAGAACGAGTAGTAATAGTGATAATACAGACAGCAGCGCTTCAGTGACTTGGACTACGTCGTGTCTAAAGAGAAGGGACCATTTACCACAGACGGTAGAGAACGAGGAATCTATGCACAAGGTGTGTTCCCACGCAGAATACTCTGCGCGTTAAAGTATCTAGTTGAGAATGATGAGGAAGGAATAACAAAGGTGTGAAAATTGGAAGAAGAAAGTAAACTTGATCCTGTAACGACTAATTTTTTTAAGAAAACTGCAATTAGCTTTGTACGGATTACTAGATGCAGTCTCACGTAACTATGCAATTAGACTGCATTAAGTTCCTTACGAACAACTAGCGATAGCGTTATGAGACGCTCCCAAAAAGCACCATTTATCTTAATAGGGTTAGAAAAATTGTGCAATGCCAAGAAAACAAATAAGAATAATTTCACGATTCTTTATTATCGAGATTCAATGTATCGCACGAGTGCAACGACACTTCATTTCTAATAAATATTTACAGCATAAAATGTTCAGTACAAAAATACACAAAATTCAAAACATGTTGTCTTTTCCGTCAGGAACTTGAGTGAGATGCGGTCAAATGTTGAGAGCGATATACCTCAGTAGGCTCTCCAGACAGAAAACTTTATTTTATTGTGAATGGAAGAGACAATACAGAAATCTACCTGGTAAACAGAATAGAGTGAACTAGAAAAATGTTTAAAAAAATCTCGTTCAGGAACAATTTTTTCGAACTTTTTCTCAACACAACGAACTATCCGGAGATATCTCGTGGCCATGGTAGTTGCATTCACACGGTCACTGTCGGTTACATAGACCGTGTGAATGCACCGCCGGCTTTCTCGGGGTAATTCGTTAAAGGGTTAAACGCCGAATTGAACATTATGCAATCTGACAATTCCTCACGTTTGACGTCTGAGAAACGCCATCAGCTTTTATTCATAATTTACTAACATGTACTCAAAACTTGGTAGACCTACATCATTTTCTACATGAAATGCCGTAAACTACAAAATATATGAGATATTTTAGTTTTTTTCTAACTGTTGCAATAATAAATTATGGTAAATGTAATACAGCAATTCTCAAAGTCATCTATCACCTGAATCCATCAGCCAACAAATCCAAGCAAGAAATTAAGCTGAAAATTGAAGACAATTGTGAAAACGAATATTTGTTAAGTTTAACCGATGTAGGAATGTAAAGACTTTTTGAAAGAGTACATTTTCAGATTGAACTTCACATAAATTAACTAAACGAAAATGCCCATCAATATCTTCGCAAAAAAGATCACTAACGACCAGACTTGCGTAGGAGTGTTTCCACATTGAGAAGGATTGACTTTCTTCTCCCTGGCATGGAACTGACTCGAGCTGCACACGACCAACCCAGACCACTCTGAACAGACGACATTTACAAACAGATGAGAGAACTGTACAGAACATCAAAGGAATTACCGCCCTCTGTGAGAGCTTTCATCTTCTCTACTCGGTAGCTCGGGCAGCGCGAAGTCGCACACCAGAGAGAAGTGGTCGGACGGGTACGCCAGCGACGGCGCTCTGCCCGGACCCAGGGCTTCTTCGCTGGGGTGGTCTAGCACACCTGATACCTGCAAAACAAGAGTCATTTCTAAGCCCTTATAAGGACCGAATAATTTTTGTAATAAGACCGCATTTAGCTTTATGTGAAAAACTAGCCGAAGTCGTATGTGTGTATAAATGCGGTAAGATTGCGGTAAGATTGCAATAAGCCTTGTATGAAAAACCAGGAGCACACTCGTGAAATGGTACCGTATATGTGGTACCACTAGTCGGTCTTTGTAGCATTGACAAGGAAGTCATGTCGAAGAAATTATAGAAGTTGAAGAAATATCAGCCTTCTTTATCAAGCTTAACATAAAGTCAGCATCAAGAGCTTTTTAAAGCAATTATCTATTTACAAATCAGCTCAAGTCGTTGCAATATAATCATGCTCGATCGAAGCACATTATCAAATAATACCTGTAGAGCACTGGTGCCTTCATCGGTGTAGAGAATATAGTCGATGTTATGTTTGGACTCGCCGTCGCCGCGAATCTTCCAAGTGGAATAAGGCGGCTCCTGACCATCGTTGACGGTGGCGTAAGCAGAGGCCAAGGACTGCGTGAGGGTGGTGTAGACAGGCTCGCTAGGTTCCGCGTTGAGGTCCCCACACAGGACCGCCGGGCGGCCGTTCCGGTGTTCCTCCAAGAACTGCATCAAATCTTTCCCTGCGCACAAATTATACTGAGTCATTAAGAATGGAATATCCGTATTTGATCTGAAAGGAATCAGTCATTTCATTCTTAAAGAAAGAAGGAAAAAGAAAGAAAAATCGTTTATTCCGAAATCAGTTACATTCAATGTACAGGACATTTGATTTTTCAGTTAGTAAAATTACAGCCTTAAAAATAAAACATGAAAGTCTCGAGTGAACTTCTAATTGGGATTTGCATGACTACAATCTAAAAATTACTCAGTCAAACGCTGGAGGACAATACATCCATCCTCCAGCGCTACAACGGACCTGTGAGACTTGCTGTTGGAGGAGCGCTCTACATTCTCCAAGAGCAACCCAGGATCAACCGCCAATGTGCCGGTTTGTCCGCACACTTCGACTTTTTCTCGGATTCGGGTGTCAAATGTATAATATTGTTTATTTGTATATATGATACATGTATATTGTACTTCAGTCAGATTTTTTTTAAATTTTAAGAACGATTTAATTCTTCAAAATGAATTCTTGTAAGATTCGAAACGTCGAAAATAAATTTCAGTATGCCCTTGGGAAATATTATTTTTCGTCTCAACTCAATATTGAAGGCCCTTATAAGGAATATTGAAAAAAGCAACCGAAAAATCGTGAATAAAGAGTTGTCCCTGGTCTTCCACAACACATCCTAAGAGATAACTTGTTTCCTACTTGTACCAATATATGTATACAGGGTGTCCCAGAAAAAAGGAAACACATTTCAAATTAGTTTATTT
>VOMN01009193.1:0-42619 GCA_014899125.1 Orchestia grillus
TATATATATATATATATATATGCGACATGAATGCCATATAGAGCTCATCAGCCAGATCTCAGTGTAACAAAGTAAAACCCCTTCTTTACCTCCATATAACACTCGAGAAATGACTTCAGTTTAGACATTATGGTTAATTATAATTTTCAGCCTATTTTTTAATATCTGAAGATAACTAATGTTTCAACACATTTGCACATCCCAAATTTCCCACTGTCTTCATTAAAAATGATCTGAAAAATGAAAGCCGATGCAGCAAACATTTTGCAGGAGATAGATACAGGGTCCAACTCCTCAAGTTGAGAACAGGTAACTCGGCAGTGTCGACCCTGCGCACCGCACTGGCGTCGCGCTGATCAGGCGTTCATGCCTGCGTAGCACCCTTCTAATTGCAGTCAACCAGAAGGGGAAGTTATCGGAAGCGTTTCTTTGTGAGCGAGATCATAAAATAGAAGTCAAAGTGAAGTGATGTAAAACAGCTAATGGGTCAGTAAAAAACAATACAATTTAACGTGGAAATGTACGATCTTCACTGCAGAAAATGAAGGCTCATTACCAGGCATCAATGCGGCCCCAATATAGGCATAGTTTTTTCGATCACATGTACATGATAATGCAAGCAAGACCTTTAGGAATGGACGTACCAAGTATCCGAATTAAGACGAAAATATAAAACATTTCAAGCGATGTACATAAGACTAGCAGTGGCCATTCTAAGCTTGTACTAGATTTAAACCTTCCGACAAATCTAAATAAACCATTGTTTTCAGTAAGGAAGACCAGTAAAACACTTCCTGGCTGGAACGCCGCATATCCGGAGTACCGCACAACAGGTATGCCACATATCCGGACAAAACTTGAAGGTGCATATTTCAATGTGGAAGACTACGTTCCAGAGCTGAGCTCTCTGGTTTTTAGGAAATTTACTTTGAATAATTTTAGATCCTCGTTTTACCCCAATGGCTTGTGTTAGCATACAAGATAATGCAACGAAGAGGTAAAGAAAAAGGAAAAACTTAAGAAACTATCAGAAAAATCGAAATCTTTAACAGAATAAGTGATGGTGGACATGTGATTTTCTTCACTAGAAAACATTGAAAAAATATTAAACAACATTTTACCAATCTATCTAAAACTATTAATAATCTTTTTGCTTAGAAAATCCGGTTAAAACCCAGATTTTGTCCGGATTTTGCAACGAACTCCTATCCAAACCCCCCGCTGAGCTTGGTTGTGAGGAACTCACCTGTATTTTTAAACTTGTATTGTGATAACAATAATTATAACTGAGTACAATCTAACTACACTGATTTACAAATAATAGCATATACAGTATATTCTATATGATATGCTATGTAAAATTATACATTATGTTATATTTATCCCATTATTTACTCAACAATACCTTTGGAAATAATCAATTTTTGTAATGAACTTGACAACTTTGATATAATTTCGGGTACATACGATACCTAGCTATCAACACAAATCTAGGACGCACGTAACGTAAGAATTGATATTGTAAATTTGTGCCTCTCGACCCTTAACGGACGAGGAGATAGGTTTGTGACAATAATTTCACATGACCCATAGCTATAATTAGACTAATTCTTGCATTGGGCGACTGTAGCAAATGCACTGCTGCACGTTTTCTAACTGTACTCCTCGACTTGTTTGATCTGTTCGGTCCCTGTCACTTTGACATGCCGTCCATTGCACATGAGCGTAATTCGAAGAAACCAACATATACAACTAATAACTTACATTTAGAATAAAATTCAGGCAGTTATATATAAAAGCAGATTTAAGATGCGTAATCTACAAGATTTAGTATGATTTATCAAGTAAAATATATGACTAAACATGAAGATAATATAGAAATTTTCAATCTTCTTACATAAAAGACGAATGTTTTGATCGCCGCAGCATTCACTTGATAAATGAAATCTGCAAAATAATATTGTCGTTGATTCAAGACATACCAACCATGTTGTATTTTGTTCAACGAGAACTGTGGCGGTCATCTGCACACGTTTACCAACTACTCCATTAGAATGGCGCTGTTTCGAGCACACATTGGTAAAGGAGCAAACTTTAAATTAACATTTGAACATATCTAAATCTGTGTTGATAGCTCATATCAAAATTAAACAAAATGAAAGCATGCGTCAAACAATTTTCCCTGCCGTGAGTTCGTGCCGCATTCACAAAAAATATGAACAAGTATCCAGAGGCCCAAATACCGTGGGAATTAGGCGACAAAAACTTCAAATAACAAGTACGGCTTAGTCCTACTCGTGAAGAGCACGTCATGCAGTGATGACGTGCACGTGTTGCATTGCTATAATACAAACAGGCCTGGCATCTGGCTGCGTTGTGATCCGAGTTTCTCTTCCTGCTTTCATTCCGTTTTTTCTGTATCAACATGACCGAGCATTTTCTTTCGCGCAGGTCTCTAATTTGAATCTAATTAAATTCCTCGCTTCAGTTTCTCATTTAAAAAACAGCAATTAGGACCTACTCATGAGCTTCATTCGTTTTATGCTGTTTGCAAGACCTAGATTAATCTACGAGCATTTTCTATGTTTCAAATTTTCACTAGCAAATCCAGTGATCTTTCAAATGTTTTTCTTAATTTTATCATCACCTACGGCCTATGAATAGAACACAAAGATAATAAGCGCAGAGGACTTTATTGCTCACGTTTACGTTCAACCTGATCAAATAAAAACTACGATTTGAAGCGCATATTGATGGCAATGAAAGGTTAAGTATCATACACGGATCATTGTAAGCGAAACCTAATCTATCCTGAAGCTTCTAATGGTTCATTACATGCAACCAAAGTTATCACGTCAACAACTGAACGAACATAGAGCGGCTCTCAACACCTGCCGGATACACATACGTGGGAATACTGCAGCACGGATTCTTGTCAGAGTATGATTAAGTATAGGAAGAATTAAATGGGAAAAAATCTCATCAGAGTTCAGTAGATAACCGTTCATGTGTAATAGAGATGAATCAATTTGTATCGCTCCAAAAAAATAAAAGAGTTCCGCTATGGGAGTCGTTTTCACTCGTGGAATCTTACATCAACAGAATAGACCGTGTCACTGCTTTCAGAATTTTATTTTAATCTCGCATGAGTTGGCGTTCAATGGTTGCGTTGTATAGGAAAGGTATATGCTCGATAAGTTATTTAAGTGCTTAGTACTGCTTTTATCCAATACATAATTTTCAGAAACTTTTGCAGTTAAAAATATGTACTCATATTCTCGGTGCAGAGTATTCATATTCTCGGTTTAGTCAATTTAATAATAAGCGTTAATGTTGACTGTTGAGTGTCACCTCAAGCAGAGTACGCTGAGTAGCAGTCACAAATTTCACAATGTAGAGCAGAACATATACGTCGTTACGACAATTTCTAATGTTTTTCTGGAGTATCCCGTCGTTCCCCTCTTTCCGGACTAAGAGAATTTCAAAATAAAATATTTCTGTATTATAAGTCAAGAGACCGAGCGGAAACCAATGTTTGAAAATACTGAACAATTTTCGGAGTAGCCCAACCGTAACTAACCCGTAGCGACGTCCATATCTGTATCGCGATCTGAATTAACGGACGTGAAAGCAAGCGTCGCTGTCCGCGGCTGTGCGTGACAGCGCACCACGCACGGCTGCTGCATTGCAGGCAACCGCTCCGCTTTTCGGAAATGTGCAGCGCGTCCGAAAGCCGACGATGAGACTCCAACGCATGTTTTTTAGTATTCAAGAATTCTTTTGATATTAGTAAAAGCGTCCCAAGCGTAAAGTATATACTATGTAAGCATAAAGAAAACATTTCCTGATAGAATTAGTAGTATAATATTAATATATCCTTCAAATAAAGCGACACATAATATTCTCCCCACATCCGTACGCTCTCAGGACGCACAACGGTGAATTTCACCCAGGAAGGATCGCACATGTACCAGCTCGTAAGTTTCATAGCTCTTGAATTGAACTGTGATGAGACAGTAAAATTTTAATCAAAACGTCGTGATAAAAACATTGTAAATGCATTCTTTGGCAAATTTTAATTCACAAACACATTTGTTCTCTTTAAATGAGTACCGTAACTGGTGTTCGACATAACACGCTTTGAAGTTTTGCGCGTAAATGTTACACTGGAAAATAGCAGTTTGGAATTATTGTTCACAAATCCCTATTTTCTGATATAATATTGAGTGATATTTCTTTGATGAGCACGATTTAAAGAGATTAAAAATCTTCGATTTAAAAATTTTGGCTATCCCATTAACCAGAGTCTCTTTTACTCGATGTTAGAAAAGACGATTGTGATGGAAAATTTAAGCGAAGTAAAATTACTAATAAAAGCTCTCACAATGTTCCCATAGGCGCACTACGAGAATTACGCCGTTTCAAGATTGCTTTCTAATTTTTGTTGGAGGGGGAAGAAGCGGGAGAGTAAAGGGGGAGGATGGGCGGGAACGGAGTGTTGCTTGCTGCTTGCAAATCGACGGTGCTCAATTCATACTTCCATGGAATTGTGCTCTAAGAACTCGTTTAACAAGAAAACATACTTGAGTTCTTTCCTTTTTACATAATACTAATAAACTCTGACAATTCTGCTCACGACGGACAAGCGCACGATCCGAGGGCCACTCGTACACATACAGGTAGTCCTCGATGTATGTATGAATGTCATGCTTGTTTTATGCTCACTATTTTTGTAACAGGTATTCAAGCAATGTGTTTTTAAGCTAAGTGCACACATTCCGAATATCTGGAATTAAAACTTTGAACATAAATCAAACCGTACATGAAGTAATTACAACATATATCGAGGACTATTTACATGCACCAGTACGATTAAAAAGCCTGTATTTCAATAACTCTCAGCCATACGCACTCCTTAACGTGGAGGTAGTGGTCAAAGGCATCCTCCTATGTAATTTAATATGATAACTCTAAAGTTTACTTAGGTAAAAGTAATTAGAAATCTACTAAAACGTACTTGGAATTATAATGGGAATATAGTTCCTAACAAGTTCATCAGTAAGATTTTGCAACATGCTCTGCACGCATGTTGTTACCAGTAAAGTAACACCATGCATCGCATGCAAGTTGTTACCAGTAATGTAACAACATGCATGCGGTGCTGCGGGTCCATGTGTGATCAGTGCTCTTCGGCCACTGAGATGGGTTGTGCCAAAGTGTACTGTGATTATTCCATCTATAGTATCACATATTATTTATTATCGTTCATGAGCATACCGTACTCAATGAAGCATGAATAGTAACTTCATACCTTGCAAAAAATAGTTTAGAAAGTAAAAAAAGCAGGAAGCCAAGAACTTTTTTCCGCCATATGAATTTTCCCCTCAAGTGCCACCGTCTACATGGCAATGAAGTCATTGTGCGCACACGCTACATGTATATTTGAGGTGATAAAACTTGTCAAGTGTTCAAGTTTGGCGGCTGTTTTGTCGTGCACAGGAAGTCGTGCGTTCTGCCACGCCGTGCACTGGGACACGCTGGAAATGTCAGTGCATTCGAACTGCGCGAGAGCGACGAAAGCTGCAGCTGAGTGGAGTTGATTTCCCGTACGAATTTCACATCGAGCGGGCAGCTTAAAGGTTACAAACTTCGCTGTACTTTATGTGCTCACAAACTTGTGTTACCTCTCACCCGCAACAAGTGAAAATATTATTTGGTCGCACTCGGAAAATTTACGATCACATCTGAACGTAACAACTTTTTTAAATGTTTTACATATTCCTTTTTAACTACCGTTGGGTAAATTAATGTACTGCAAGCATACGATAAAACGCTTAACTAAACTACTTACAATCACTCGATCTGACAGGCACAAAAATTTTCTAAGACGTATAATGACATCAGTAACACTTCATCTCAAGTCAATTTTAACTTATACTCAGATGATGCAACTGACAACTGAGACGTAAATTGCACTCTGTTTTCGTGGTCCTCAAAAAAATAGTTTTTTTGATATAGAAAAAGAGTCTTGTTTCTACGAACATAGACATCGTAAAAACTAATATTTAGGGGTGGCCACCATGTTACATTCTCCTCTATGAAAAGCAACTCGCACAACGAAGGTCAACATGTCTAATTAATGATCCTTTCAACCACAAATCCCCAATTTTTTTCAAACTATATGACACTAATTGCCCGTCAATATATGTCCAATCGATTTAGATAATAAAACCTCTCCTAACAAAGTGTTGTTAAGATTACAGTGTATTACACTGTGAACTTATTTTTGCATGAACAGATATATACTTCAATATTGAATGTAGGATGTAAATATGTATGTAATATACAATGTTGAAAATACACTCAGTATCAATATAGGCTTGACTCCTCCCACTCGATGTATTTAAGCACAGCTTGGAGTCGTTGGAAAAGAGAAAGAAAGTGATTGGATATTGTTTTCACAGCTAGAAAAGTGCACAGCCAACACGAAACGGCTTTTTATCATATTTTGCGTTTGATTCCTTATGTCAGCTGAACGAATTCTCAGTAAGACCCAAGTAATAACAGCAAATCTTGAGCTTCTATGTACACTGAAAAGAGCAAGACAACGAGGCAGAGAAAATTGAGGAGTCAATTCCAAGTAGAATTATACTCCACGAGTGAGTAATACATTCTTCAGTTCTCGACCTCTGTTACCTCTTTTAGACCTCTGTTATTGTATCAACGAAGTGGTGAAGTATAAGGTTTAACAGTGTACAAGGTTTAAAATGGCTCATTGTGAACTTTGAATATAAAAGCATTCAGAGTGGATTGATTACGGACACAATGAAGGAGTTTTGTGCGCATTAGCAATTCCTAACACTGCCATTCGACAAAATACTGAATTATGTATGAGAATGTGATGTGATATGGCGATGCATAAAACTACGACAACACGTGTGCACATGTCAATACTTCACATTTAAGGAATGACATGTAATTTATCAATAGAGCAGAGCGAGATCATTATTCATTTGGCGTTCAAATCTCCGGTCTAAACGTCCAATATTGATCCTTCAATGCGACCAAGTAAACCCCCATTATCAATCGAAAACGGAAAAACGGCGACAGTAATTAATCATTCCATATGGATTTCAGAGCAGTTTTAGTGGAATTTCAGCTGGCTCTCTCTCACTCGACTCTTCTCGTCAAGGTAGATTTCGTTCTTATACTTTTTATAAATTTGTTGCGCACATCAGTAGCGCCAGATCTTTTACTCCATATTTAAACGGTGATGAATGATTGCGGGGCATAAATTATACCAAAATGAATTACTAATAAAATATGGAATAATTGATGAAATACTTATGTGGAATAATTACAAATAGATAGTTAATTAATGGATAGTACACATCACTGTGATGACGTTACCTGCGTAAAATTAGTGTAAAGGTTCAAGAGCATTTAACATTTCATATAACTTGTCGCTAGTATTGAAATCAATCACTAGTAACATTTATTGTTCTATATATTTCCTTGATATGTTGAATACTCGAGTGTGATCACGCTTCTTTACTCGACAGCTTGCATATGAGTCGCCAGCCGCTCGATACTCGTACGACTGGTGCATGGATGGCATCTCACGATCGCACTTCGTAAAAGAAGAATATTTCTACTTAATCTCAGTCAAACATCGTGTTCGTATCATCGCCAGTAATAATTACACGTGAACGAAATTTTACGCCTCGAATGAGCTACAAATTACATCACATCTAAAAATAAACAAATTTTTTTATAAAAGGTGTCTCGGCATCAAGGGACTGTACAGTCTCTCGACTCCGACCTGACTGCAGAATAGATAGCAAAGTTAGCATTCGATGCACGTATTTGGGCGTCTCCCAACACTGTCTTCCGACATTGACAGATCTCTATGAAGGAAGTCTTAACACAGATACCCAGCCTGCACGCACAACATCTATTTCAAACCTACGATCTCAATCATTTGTGTAGGTCATCTAAAATAGCACGATTAACTTCCATTTAATAAGCGCCACAATCTTGCAAAAAGCGCCATTAATTTCCTACCAATTGGAGGCCTTGCATGGTACGCAGTAAGTGCCTCATCTCAAACGAAACCTTCGCACGGCTGACGTTGATTCCCCTCATTGTTGTCGCTTCCTTCCGCGATATTTAACACAATTAGGAGCACTGTCATTCCCCGAAGGACATCAGAAATAATTCAGGTTAGTCCTAAATTGCCTATTTCGTTCAAAACTAGAATGAATATGTACCTAACTACGCAATATTAAATTTGCTTAAAAAGAAGTTTTTTTTTTAGGATTAACTTCACACCAGCTCGCGCGGCATCACCACGCGCCAAAAAGCTCGCCACGTGAACTTCAGAACGCGTCATAAGGTGTACGTACTCGCAGAAACCTCTCGACAGATGAGGTCGATCCCATTCATTAACTTCGTAAGTTAGAGCCCGTATACATGCAGCAATAATTTGAAGTTGTTAATTACAAGAAAAAACACAACGTACTAAGAAGTAGGTATCAAATTTTAAAGAAAAATGAAGTTTTGAACAGTTTCATTCCCTTTCGTTCTATAACTCCGCCGATATCAGTATACATCCAAGAATTATTTTGTTTTAGCTCCTCCATTCTCTGATTCATTTTTCTACATTTATAAGCGTGTATCTTTTTTTTACGCCACATGCGTATTAAGGTGAAAAAATAAAGAATAGTCGTAATGTAAGAACACGTTTAGAAAGTTATTGAATTATTTAGAGAGATAATCGCATTGAACTCGTTTAATAATAGAAACACGAATGAAAATTTGCACCCAATTGTCATGATCACAGAATATATTTGGCGCGCTTTTTCAAACTGTAAACCAAGTGCTTTGATGTGTTCAACATTGAAAAAAGTCCTGTTATATTAAATGCATTTTACCATTCAAAGTCGTCTGATTTCAAAGCCACATTCGAGTGTGACTAAAAGCTAACTGTTCCCAGATTTTTAAATTCATTTAATGTCTGTTTATTCCACTGGCTACGGAATTTCAGTGTAAACGTAGTACACACTACTAACTTCCACACCTCTCCACGACGCACGCTACCGAGTGACTGAGCCCGAGGTTCGAAACGCTGTCGCCGAACGTTAGTTTGCGAATTGCGAAGCTGTTACCGGAAGGAACCGTGAACGGTCGAAGGATGTGACGCCATCGAATGGGTTGAGGAAAACGGCAACTCCAGTTTACCGAAACTGCTTGCATCTTCCAGTGAGATCCCACGCAAGGCTGGGCAATGAAATGGCTCAAGACTTGAAAGATGGAAAAATTATTTCAGTCATTCGTTGAACTGAAACATAATAGGTACAACTTTCTTAATCCTGCGTTAATTTCCTGGAGAGTATTGCCTCTAATTTTACTCAAGTTCTCATACCTAATTCATACGTGGTATCCAAATTGACCATGCTTGTAAACTCTGTGAGACCAACGCAAGGTTTTATGCTTCATACGTATACTTGTATGAAACTGCAAGTTTAACACTATGACTACGATTCTCCACACAGGTAAAATTACATGCCGACAAATATCTCTACCGTGAATTTAAAAATGAAGGATTTTGGTTTCACAAATTTGGTTACTCTATTCATTTTTTCTAATCAGAACTAGCTTATTCGATTGATGAACACAAATTTGACGAAAATTCGAAAGTTTGTATTCATACATGATAGTGCTTTGGATACATTAGGTTAAGGACTGTGTGAGCCTTAATGAGTCCTGTGACTCTATGTCGATGCATCCTTTTAAACCGCAAGGCTTTGTCTTAATCTCTTCCCCTAATTTCACGAGCTGGTTCAGAATTATGGCAACTATCTTAGCTCATTTTTTAAGAATTTGTTCTGGAATATTTATGGTACTGTGGTCGCAGTATGATGGTAGTTAAAACATGAATATTATGCGATTATATGGTCGCTGTTGCCTCCTATACTACAAATTACCGCAATAAGTTTAGGTATAAAGCAGCACATGAGAGACATACCTTGTATGTAAAATTAAAGTTATTTTCGCCTCCAGTTCCGCGCTTTGGGGATTCAGTATTATGCGATGCGGACGTGATACTATCTTTTTCAAAATTAATCAGATCAAAAGATCAAAAGAGTTAGATCGGATTTCTCGAAGGTCATTCGTTTTTGGCTAAGGACAATGGAATATTTTTCTGGATTCAGCATAAAGTCAATTTGCAGCCACGTGGTGTTTCTCAATCCTTTTTGAGGGTCCGATGTGATCTTTGAAAGGGTTCCGTAGCCAATGGAACAGTTTTGTACCAGTAGCTAAATTACGTAAGGAATGGGTATTGATGTTACAAGAACAGCTACACATTGCATGTATTGAATTTTATCCTATCGACATTCATAACAAAAGGCGGTCACAATGAATAAAGAGGTTGGTATAGTATTCATGCATAATTTAGCCAATTTATTATCACAAGTATCACACCAGTTAAAATATATCACGCATGGATTTCTTTAACTGCTATAAATTATATTTTATATATAGCTACTTGTGGGTCCGACAAAGATTTTCGACCTGTAAGGTATCCTCCTCGGCCTTAATCTAATCGTACATGCGTATAACCTAATGCAATTTTATCCTTAATGTACGCATGACTGGTCATTTAAAAATTCATTGAAGGGATAAGATATGATTCAAAATTAAGAATTCAGTATTATCTAGTCAATGTAAACTGTACCTGGTATGATATTCCCTGAATTAAATTACTGACATACAATGTGAGGGTTGTTTCAACTGTCCATTAGGAGATGAGAGTAATATAGCAAGTATCACCATCAATATCTTGATAAAAAATAGGATTCAAAGTTTATTTGAACGCTTGGAGTATGCTTTTCTCACGAATGGCAGAAGGCAATGAGTTCCAAGCTTTAACATCGTGAAGTAAAACTGAATTGAGGTCTGGTTTTGGAATAGTAGGGAAGTGTAAATTAACTTAGATTCTTTGGCCAATTCGAGCAGATGTCAAGTGCTTCAGGTTGTTATCGCCTTCATTACTCAAAGTTTTACTCATGAAATATTGGTAAAGAACAGGAGGCTGAAAAATTTTCAAGAATTTATCGGAGTCATTTATATGAGCATTATATTCCAAATTTCTTGTAGCCCTAATGACTATTTTTTGATAAGTAGAAAAAATATTTCTTTTATTTTTATTAGTTCCATGCCAAGCTTTTATGCTATATCGTAGATATTTATAATTAATGATCTGAACATTATTTTTAATTTTTCCAGACAATATATTTTTAACTTAGTTGGGAATCCCAAAGGATTTCGCTACCTTAGCCCCAATATAGGTTATATGCTCTTTAAAATCATATATTTGTCGATGATAATTCCTAGGAATTTAGACGAATTTGTCTCTTCAATCTGACCATCACCGATTTTGATGCACAAAGAATAGCACACACTTCATTTTTTCTACGTGGATGCACGTTTTACTTGATTTAAGTAAGATTGAAACGTTATTCGAAACTCTTCATTTATCCTATTTGCTATTGTCACATTTGCAATATAGTATTCATCAAGAGGAGCTGTAGAGAGGAAAAGAACCATCAGCGAAAAATATGAATTTGAAGAATGAGGTGGATTCAGCAATATCATTAACGAATATGAAAAAGAAGAGGGGGCCCAAAACCGACCTTGGGAGCTTCATGACTTACATCCTGGGGTTACGAGTGTACTTTTTCAAGCAAAACTTACGCGTCCCTCGCGAAGGTAGTTAACATCGGACTTTTCCCTGCAGCCCCGAAAGTTATCTTTCTCCAATTTATTCGATATTTTCACCAATTCCGGTATAAGAGGAATGAATATGGTATCGAACAAAACATACTAATTAAAATATCACTGACAGACTGACAGTCGTTGAATATGAATGAAACTTTAATTCTACATTTTTAATTCAAAAATGATGGGTTTACAAAGATAACCCCATTTTTTCGTTTTGTTCATGCAGAAAATAAGCGACCCAATATCACGCGTCCTGACAACATCCTGTCTTCTTCGTGCAACGAGACGCATTACTTCAGAGGCGTGTAAAATGAACTCCGTAAAAATTGTTAGTATTCAAACTTCAAAAAATGCTTGAATTAATAATTTTTTTGCAAAGAAAATATATTTCAGCATCTGAAGTAAATTTCCAACAGAAAAAATGAAATATTTATTTTTTCCTATTTTGCCAGGAATTACTAATATATATAATTTGCCGGTAGGGGTCTCAGCAATTTAAATATATAAAAAAATCTGAAAGCCATCGCTTAATTGAAGTTGTTTTTTGATCCAAACAACGGAGACTTGTTGGGGCGTAGGTAAGTGACGAATCTTACAAGAGTCTCCCTCGAGAGGAGATTTGATTAGAAAATGTCAAAAGAAAATATTCCAACCCACCGTCGAGGGACACTGATAAAACTTAGGGTGTCAGCGTGAAGTCAACATTGCAATAAAAATTTTCAATTCTATTGCGGAAATTGCTCATTGCCACTATGAAACACTTCACTCATTAGTGTCAGAATAAAAAAATGGCCTTAATTCAGAATTCAAATCAGGTCTTATCACATTTAATACATACTTGTACTAGATATATTAACTCAGGTTTGTCTTTACTTTTTCTTTAAGAAAAAGAGTAGGAACAATCGTTAAAGACTAAGAAATTCCCCCAGCTTTAATCCCGTCATTAGAAGAGAATCTCGCCCCGGCATGTACTTCAACTGGACCCAAAGTATTTAGTCTAGAATTGAAAATCGTAAATAAATAATTACACTTTTGGTAACTGGATTATATTCATTTCAGTCTCATTCGGTACAGATGCTGAATTTTTCCTACTTCATATATGCATCACAGAGAAGAGGCAATACGTATAAAGTATATTTACAAGGGTACGATGAGGGGGTTAGAGCAAGATTAAACTTCTCACAAAAACTTTCAAAATTTACAAAATTTTCTCCCAACTTAGGGAGTCGCTTCACATGAATTCCATCGAATAACTGATGTGAAGAATTTCTACATACATCGAATAATCCACCACCTAATTACAAGGCAAAAAAAATCAAAGAGAAATGATGAAAGTAAAAGTACCGAGACAAATTTCTGATGTGTGTCACTGATACTGAAATTATAATAGTCTTTTCCGTAGACTTTTACAACTCTGTTATCTCGCTTGTATTTTTTTACAATTTTTTTAGCTTAATAAGTAAATGTTGTATACTGTGCCAGGACATCTCCCTCTCGCAGGAGAGTAACTGTCGTGTGAGGGGAAAGTCCTGATTGAAACAGCATTATATATTCATATCTTCTGAACCGTCTGATGACAAGATGTCCATGATTATCTTTAATAGTTAATTTTGGTGTATCAAAAAATCTTATGGTGTTTGATTATACATTTCTCTAAATTTGAACTGGATTACGGATCAAAAAAATTCTTCTAAGTGAATCACCAAATTCTTATTCTAGGGCAAAATCTCCAACTAAGTGATTCTGCGCAAAACTAAAAATTTGGTTTAAATTAATTTAATTACCCTGAAATAACTTGTTCCTACATGAAGTCCAAAATGATTTTAGAGCAATTAAAACATTCGACGGAAACTCAATCCTGTTAGCAGTATTTTTCTAAATATTCGCCTTCGTATTAACTTGATTCACTTTGTGAGGTGGCGCGTGGAGTTGACGCCTTCAGGAAGGCCAGAAATGCAGCCAGGTCGAAACAAAGGACGGTGTCTCATCAGGGGCGAGTGGTGCACTCGTAACAAAGAGTTGTGTGAAGAGATTCTATCTTTGTTTGTGTGAAACAATCCTACTTTATCAAATCAACGAAAAAGAATCGTCCAATGCTGTTCTTCGCAACCTTCTTTTCTACGCCTATCAACCCTTAAGGAAATTTTAGAGTAATTTTGCGCACTGCCTATAAATTTGTAGCTGGTTAAGGATAGTGAAAATGACTGTTAGCTGAATTTGGTCGACACAACCGGAGGGAAATGAATAAATTGGTTGATTGCTTGTCATCAAGATTGACGCTTCTCGCCTCCCCTGTATTGCTATCTGGCACCTCAACCTCAACCCTGCTTTACATTGCATTAATTAACTGATGAATAGTTTGCATCGAACTCAAAGCGTACTCAGTGTAGTACTGCTATGAGCGAGACCGTTTATGCCAAACTTATATATGAGAGTTAGAGGTACGCATGGTTGATTGCTCAAATAAAGTAGGAAATGAAACAGGTTGGAACACACGATGTCCTATCGACAAATCTTGCAGAAGTCAACTAATAGTTCCCCAAAGCAGCCCATTTTTCTCAGTCTATTTTAAATTCTCTCAAATAGCGAAAGTCTACGGTGAAGCATTCCGTTCTTATGGTCTCGAATAATACTGCAATCTTCGCTTAAGATCATTAGAACGGTTGTATGACTCTCCAAGTGTAAAAGTGTTTGCCAAGAACATCTTCATTTGTAAATTAATGTACTCAACATTCACACACCCACTTATCAGCGAGCATATTTAGTTTTTGAAGCACTTCCATCGAAAAGCTCAAAAGAAAAGATAACTTTGCTTATGAGCGTGCACATTTGTTTCCTTGTTAGATTTTAAATATTATTGGAATATTTTCAGCACGACAGTTGCTAAGTTTGCTATGAGCATACCATATTGATATTACAGCTCGCCAAAACAAAGATACTGGTATGTATGTATGTATCTGTAGCACATTCATTTTAGTTACTGAAAACTAATCATTATAGGCAAGTGTTAATTAAACTGATGAACGTGTAACATAATGCATATGATATTTATAATGGTAACACACGAGAGTCAGTCAAACTGAGCCTTCAATTAGTCAGCTTTATTAGACGGGAAAGTTCGATTTGCAAGAATTGTTATGAGTTCAACACACGGAAGGAATTCCTCAGTTTGTCAATGCAACCAAAAATGTATTCAGCGACTGTCTCGCCCCATGTCAGTGCGTGGTGCAAAACCAGTAATTCCACTGTCCTTCAAGTATGTCTTCGATATTCAAGTGTCGAGAAAGTACAACGTTCACCCACATGTTAGAATTTAAAATTTATTAAAGCATTGAAAGTCTTAATATACGACTGGTGTTTCCACTTTTATAACGAGAAGAAGTGCTGATTTAGTATAGCAAATAGTTATTTGAAAGCAAGGGCATGTATATCCTATATGTGAAAGTACGTTACGCCCCGCAAGAACGTTTTCAGGAAAGAAAAGTTAATAATTTCAGAGTATATATACTGTGCTTGTGTAATAAATAACACAGCAAGACAATTTGCGAGAAGTTAGTGTAACCAGTTACCTTCTACCCCCAAAAATACTGGCTAAAATGGACTGAAGATACAGTACCGCGATACAAACATTTCAAGAGCACCATGAAAGAACCTCGATCCCAGAATGCAAAATCTACCTCGATTATAAAACATTTTATATCTTTTCGGCGGCGCGTAAATGCTGTAAAAGTGCCCCGAAGTTTTTGGCGTAAAAAGCGACCCAATTTACTTGGAGCACAATCAGAAATAATTTCAGGTGAGAGAATAAGACCCAAGCGAGAGAAGCGGGGGAGGGGCGGTGGCCGTGACCTTGGAGGGGGTGTTCCCCCAATCAATACAGTCGGCGCCGATGCGGTGTTCCCCCTCAACTGGACAGGAGGGGGGAGAAGGCGGCTTAGACGGCAGGGAGGAGGTCGTCGGACTCGATAGTAAGAAGAGCACAAACGATTCGTACAGACGCACCTGCCGCAATGTGCACTGTCAGATACCTCAAATTAGTGAGTGAAGCACGAGTTCTACTTTTTAATCTTTCAACACGGGGTGAGGGAGCAACAACATAGCTAAAGACTGGGGTATTTGCATCTTTTTTATAGTCTAAAAATGATATGAAACTCATTCATTAACCCGAAAGAATATTATTTGTGCTACAAAACCTAATTTTTTTGTTAGAAATACTTCTCTGGTTTCGTGTATCTATGAACAAATCTTGCAAGCGCTCCCCGATTTTCTAATCAGATAAATTGCACGGACTGATCTCATGCACTTGGTGGACGTACGTAGTTTTGCTAGACCTACGAGTGTGTGTGTGTGGCTTCAAAAGGAACAGGTGAACTATTTTGAAGAGAAGGCAATCAGGTAGCATGGGAAGCACGTCAGCGAGTTATGATTAGGTAAGAGTTTTCGTCATTTAATGTTTCGTGTCTAAGTCATTAAAATGATTTATGCATTCGTTCGATCGCGCTCATTTCAAGATGGAGAGAATACGGCGAAATAGAATGGCATAATTTTTTTATTAAAGAAATCTTCACCTATACACTTCGACTTAATACCCCCACAAAAATCAGGTTCTCACACACGCGTTTCGAGCACCTGTAGTACCGTGGTTCACAAACAAGATGAAATTGGAGAAATTAAAGAAATGATCCCTAAATTCAGCTGCTTCCTGTCCATCAAGTCAAATACGTAAAGGCCTGTCGTCATGGCACACTACCACTAGTATTTTTGGCGGGAGAAAACAGGCAGGTAAGACATCCGACGTGAACATGCGTTGGTAAAAAATGAAATGTTAGCGAAAAACAAATGAAGGCTAGAGTGATGGAGCAGAAATGATGGTGCACGGGTGAAGCTGTTTAAGGTGAAACTGAACTATAAGGTACATTCAAAATCAAAGAACTAGGGAAGGCACCCAATTAATTAAGGCTAAATACAAGTCATTGTCATATTGCTCGAATAAATAGATAGATTAATCATGGTCCAAAATTGTAAGTTAGGATTCTAATTAAAATTAAATAAAAATCGATGAATGGATTGAAATAAATTCTCATAAAACATTCGAAAACGTCAACATTAAAATGATTTTGATATCTCTGTATATCATCTCCCAATAAACGCGTATGGATTTTTGTGTACTTAAAGGTCATCGAATGGAATAAAAATAACTTCTAAATTTTTTCCCAATAATAAGATTATTGCATTGTTCGATTCGTACCTGAAAATTTTTTAGCGGTCTTGGCAAACTTTTTTCGAACCCGAATTGCCATGCAAGGTTTAATTCGCTGAAGTAACGCAAATATTGCGTTAATTCACGCATACCTACAACTGCTATTTTCTGGCTTTATCTTAAGAGATTTTAGTCTGCCTCATTGGTTTCGTCATTTTCTGATGTTGTTGGTCTTTCAAAAAGATGGTATTTTTTACACCTTCATTCGCCTTTTCAGAATCACTGAATGTGTATTTGTAAATCACATTTTTTCTCGGGGAGGTAATGCTATAAATTGTGTCAGAGGTTTCTATGTATAATATATTTCCTTATTTATGAACATTCAGCTAAAACTTAATGTTAGATTGTACTTTAAAATCGCAAATTTTCAAAGGTCAAAATGTAATTTTCCTACCGAAGGTTTGCTCTCCTCGAAAGTCTGTTCCCGACTGACAGCAAGGAGCGAATAGGCTCTTGAAGACCCAGACACCTAGCTTTTATACATTGTTTTATATGATTACTTTAAAAATACCCCGTGCTTTTTGATCTCTTGATTTTCCCTCGTACATTGACGTTCGATAGTATTTGAGCGTGTGGAACAAATTCATCACCGGTGTCTTGCATGTTTTCAATTCATCGGTACCACAAAGAAACAACATCGAAAGGCCTCGTAATTTTATCCGCCCATCGAAGAAGTTTCTCGAATAATTGCGTGTCCTTACGCTTACAGTTTATTTATTTGTTACGTGCCTCGCAATATTTTGTAATTGTTTGGGGGATTCTAACAACCAATTTTCACTTAAAGATGCTTCTAAAATGTAAGTAGGTCTTTGGAAGCTTGAACGGATAAATTGTGTTGCCATTAATTAAAATAAAGGACATTGTTACCCAAAACAAGCTCACACTTTGCACAATTAGACGTGTAGTAAGAGATAATACTAGATTTAATTATAAGAAATCTCGTTATGCTATTGAACAAATTGATCCAGTGTTAAAACTTTTGCCGATGACAACCTAAAATCTTAGCGTCAGATTTATAAAGTTTCACTTTTTTACCTTAGATAATAGGAAAATGTGTATATCTGTTGCTAAAGCAGGTATATGAACAAGTCGATGAACATCAGTAACTCGTTTAGAGTTTGTCTTGACCCGATCTTTGTTCATATAGTTTAATGAGGAAAATAATTTTCTAAAACTTTTTAGAACACTTTTTGGCACAAAAATATAATGCATTTCATGGAACATAACGTCAAGAGAAATGAAGAATCGTTTTGGCTCAAGTTCATCCCGCCTTCGAAATCTTGCGTACTCAAGCACAAAAAAATATGTGTAATTCATGTAACTATGGTAAAAAAAGGCTGGTCGTGAAAGAAGTTCAAAATTTTGTTTATTGTGAAAGGCTCATATTTCAAGTGACGATCTTCTTATTTCAGACTCTGACACAGTTTTAATGTCATTTTTCACATTGCTTCTCTCGTCCTTGGTCAGCGTTCTTCGAAAGCTCACACATTTGTTAAATGGTCATTCGTATATTTTCTAGCTATTATCGAACAGTGATGAAAAGTTTATGCTTTTGGTTACACTAGAGAAAATAATCGCTGGGTGTTAAATCGGCTAACTTGTG
Organism: Orchestia grillus; assembly: GCA_014899125.1. Taxonomy (NCBI): domain Eukaryota; kingdom Metazoa; phylum Arthropoda; class Malacostraca; order Amphipoda; family Talitridae; genus Orchestia; species Orchestia grillus. The sequence goes on from VOMN01009193.1 coordinate 18,648, forward strand.
ATTCAACTTCGTGAAGTAAAGCAGTGTCGGGAGAAACTTTCTTTATGAAATCTCTCATGGTGCTTCATCGTTGGCATGGACTCGTCAAATTCTATTAAAATTTCAGCCATATGCTTAATGAAGTTCAAGTGTGATGATGTCTGTTGGAAACACGAGATGTGTGACTCTCCGTCATGATTATTTAGCTAGGATATCAGGCTAAGAATTGCTCAGTTGCCACTAAGTCCTGCCAATATACAGAAGTAATTTCTCGGGATATTCCGAAGTAATGTGCACATATTCGTACATTTCTATGAAATGTCCTCTACATCGTAAATTGAAACAGTTCTTTGAACGAAATTAAGTACAAATAGAGTCAGAAAGTTTCAGCCAGATAAAATTTACGTTTGCTTTGTTGTTTCATTCTCTCTCAATTTCCTTTTTTCCTTATTGATCAAAACAGGTTGCGGGGCACATTTTGATCAGATTGTTGTTTAAGAAATTACCTTCGTTATTTTCATTCACTTTCGTGCAGAATCAGATGATGCTCTTCTTTAGAGCTTCAAATTGAATATTTTAAAGGCAGTTTTTCTGTGACGCTTTTTATTCTTTTTGATAAATTCGACCGACCCTAAATTCGAACACCAATACTTGATGCCAATGACAACACTAACCTTCTATGGTTGGTCACAAAAATCTCCAGTCGACCAATTAGAGACGATGATGACGCTGACCTGCCGTTTGCTTCAGCCAATCAGAAAAGACGACGTCATCCCAAGGGTCATCCGTCGATAAACTCAGGATCATAAAAAGGGAAACAGGTAGAAGTGACCTGTTTTTTTTTTCAGGTCAAGCCCTTCAGTAAAAGTTTGGGGTGATGTGAAGAAAACGATTCATTTTACACGGATTGACTTATTTTACTTAAAATGATCATTGAGATGGTAACTATGAACCTTACCTCTAGGACAGTGATAAACTACAGTGCTTTCCGCTTGATTATGCATGGTAATTTTTAGACAATATTTTGTAGCAAATATATGATTTCTTGAAAAAATTGCGAGTGTCAGAGCTGTTCATGCTATTTTCGAATTATTTTCATTTGAGTATTCAAGAGAAACAATATTTAATATTTTTAATCATCTATGCAAATATGTTTTAATTTACCGTCAATTTCGATCATGCAGAGAAACAGAAAAATAAAAAATAATATTTGTTTTCTGTATTTTATCGTTTGAGTAACATGTTTCTGTTCTCAATTAGTGAGTACGACAAAATGTAATCGAATGACAAAACAACAAAAACTTTTAATACAGGCAATGAGCAAACGATTTCCTACATTCTGCAATGCACTAATGAGACCTCTATCACTTGCTGATGTCAATTGTGCTATCTTAGATGGTTGGATTGATGGACATGTACTTTCAAATGCTTCCTACAGAACTTCCAAGCTATGGTGTTGCTTGCCATCAGCATAAATCCTCCCCTTGACAATAGATCCCAAATTTTCTATAAGACTCAAGCCGGAACTGTTTGGAGACCGCACTTTTGAATCCACAGTCTAACAGCCACTTGGTTGTGTTCTTTGATCTGTGTGCATGTGCGTTATCCTGTTGAAATATCAAAAACCTTTTCATAATTAGTCGATCTTCAAGCCGGAAAAGAAAGGCGTCCTCCACAACTTACGTAATGAATTTAAATTCTGTTTGAATCTCCTCGGTAGTTTGTTGGGGCCAATTAACTCATTGCCTTGGATACTTGCCCAATTCATGACTCCCCTTCCACTGTGTTCTCGACAAATGTGCACTCCTGCCGAACGCCCATTCAAAAGCCAACCAGATGACAACAATTCAGATCCATCGAGCGTTGTATGTACGTTTATCGTAAGGAAAAATTACATGAATGAAATTGGCGTTCATGTAATTGTGTGCCCATTCCACCTATTTGGTTCTATTTACTTTGCTCAACGGGGCTTTTTGTTGATACTCCTCCCTTCGGTAAAAGTGTTTGGGGTTTTACACCTGGTTGTTTTCCCAACTTTTGGCGTGCCAGTAGCTTCAAAATTATTCTTACCAATAGAATGAGGAGCTTTGGAAGTTTCTAACATTATTTTATGAATATCCCTAAATCCACTTTCGTCCTTTAACCTTTCTTAGATCCGCTCTTTCTGGTGTCTTTGCATGTTTTACCAGAAATCAAAAATGACTTGATAGTACAGTGATCACGACGTAACTTTTTAAATATTTCGACTGTTAGCGTTCCCCTTCCAAGGTTAAAAGTGATTTTAGCACGATCTTCTTCAGGAAGGCCAAATATTTTTGTCCATTTTTAGTATTGATATTGATTTTGTGAAATCTAATGGAAATGTTGACACACTAACATTTTACAAACTTTAAAGAATATGACAATTAAGAGCCCAATTATGTCGCTGAAGATACAATATCGTTAGAACGAATAATTCTTCATATGATACATTGTAATGTTGAACAAAACTTGAAAATAAAAAATGTTTCATTGAATGGAACGTACTTGCCTAATCAAGCAGAACACACTGTATGCACGTAAGTAAAGAACTCACGGTAATCGCATGAGATATCAGATATATAATAAAAAGAAAACTTTCAAAACTATGAAAAACCCTCATGGAGGGCCTACTTCTGTTGCCTACTTTTCAGTGACAAGTTTTACGAGTAAAGGTAAACTCGTCATCGCTAAGTGAACGTTTGAATGAGAAAGCTAGGCAGAACAAGATATATTTGAAGAAACTAGGTGATGGTGTCTGAAGACTAAGCAGAATGAAACTTTCTGAGGACTGTACAATGAACCTATCTAGACGTTGAAAGTAATTTTCATGTAACTTGACAGTAAAAAGTGAAGAGTGTAATAAAATAACGAATGACACGTTTTGCCTTGCACGTTTTCTAATGAAAGTGTGTTATTTTTAGGTGACTTTACTGCCTTCAGATGTATGAGTTTGATTAGAGATAGATAAAGGAAGGACGAGTAAATTCGTTTCAAGCTTTTGTGATAGAAAATTGAACGAGTTTACTCATTAAAGGATTAAAACAGAAAGGTACAAGTCAGGTAAAAATGAGTTGACTGGTCCTTGACGGGGAAAAGCATCTGATCGAAATTTCTACTAACTGTGACTTTAGTGAATGTTGGCACGGTAAATATGCAGCACATTCCGGAGTAACACTATGCCTGACGTATGCGGATAGTGGCCTAGAAACAGGCAGAGATGTAACGTGCGTACAGGCAAATACGCAACGTGCGTACAGGCAAATACGCAATGTGTGTGCAGGGAAATAAATAATGTGTGTACAAGCAAATTAGCAATGTGTGTACAGGAAAATAAGCCATGTGTATACAGGCAAATAAACAATGTGTGTTCAGGCAAATAAGCAATGTGTGTACAGGGAAATAAGCAACGTGTGTACAGGGAAATAAGCAATGTGTGTACAGGGAAATAAGCAATGTGTGAACAGGGAAATAAGCAATGTGTACAGGGAAATAAGCAATATGTGTACAGGGTAAAGGCAATGTGCGTGAAAAGACCAAAACAAACACGAAAATTTGCAATGAGCGTAAAGCGAACAAGAAACGAGGGAAACAAGCATTTTGGGTAGAGCGACTATAAGGAACAGAGAAACAGGCAGTGCTCCCCATCGCAGGCTGCAATAAACAAGGCAAAGAATAGCACAGAAGACTGCACGCGAGACCCCAAAAAGAAACATGGTAAGAGGTGGCGTGTGGGGCAAGGACGGTGTGGCTAGACCTGCACCCGCTGCCTCCATCAGCTGATCACGAAGCGATGCTGGGGGAGTTGTCACACACCAGCTGCGGCTCAGCCACGCTCAGGTGGAGAGAGGGGCTCTTGATCAAAGAGCAAGGAAAGTGGGTCCCAAGAACGGCAATCAGGATAATTGAGACGATCTGGTTTCTGCATTATTCTAAAACTGCATGACAAAAAGAGCGCTAATACCGATTAGATGCGGTATTAATCGTGCCCACATGGATTTACCGCGGTATAGCTGTGAATGAGCGGAATTAACGTCAGTCATGAGCTCTACCTATTTCCCGCCCCGTTTTTTGACAAACACGTGCTATGTTCAGGTGATTTTTGTAAGCTTTTCTAGATGAACGAGCGCACTCAGAAATGGCCGGTTCACATTGGGAAAAATCAAAGAAAGATGGGTGAATTCATTTCAAGCCTTTTTATTCAAAATAGAAAAATACGTCGAGTTTGCTTGCCTAAAGTTGAAAAATATTAATTAGGTCAAAGCGGATGTACCCATCCCAGCCAGAGAAGGAGCTGAGTATACATGCATTAACAGGAGCCCGAGTGAAATCGTTCCGTTACAACGCCATGCATGGTTTACTTGCCCTCATCAGCGCTTTGAACAAAAGAGTTCATAAACAGCAATTCATGGTGGATACTGAACCACAAAGTTTTTCACTCAACAAACATGTGACTCCATAATTCTCCCTCAGTTCTACGGACGGTACAACATACGTGTTTTAAAAGTTTAACGTATTTTCTTCCGACGATCCTCCGATTTATTCGATAAATTCACCTGCAATCACTCCTGCCTCCATTCCAACACAATTTTTAAGCCCTTTATTTTACACTTGTTACGTCGCCTTCTTTGTCCAGTGCACGCATATTTCATTATCGGGACTTCAATGAGAACTTATTCATTTTCCACGAAAGTAGCTTTCTGTTTTCAATATTGAAAGCACTCGCATCATCTCGTTTCGTTCAAGCTTTGACGGGGATCGAGTGATCAACATAATTTGCGGTTTTCATATTTCATAGCGGTATTTTATTCCAAACATGTATTTGAAAGATTCCGTGTTTTTTCAAACGTAGTTCGTTTATTTATATTAGAGTGCATATTTTCTGACTTTCTTAATTTAAAATCACGTGATTATAATTTTGAGAGAAATCATAACATTGGAGAACATTTAGATTCAAACCTCGCTGTTAGCATGATTTTCGTACGATTAGATTTTCGATGACGTTTCATCGAAATTTTTGTCCAAGTTTTTAGATGTACATTATGTATCGGAAGTATGGCTTTATTTTGCTACCATCGCTTATTTTATGTTTCGAACAGTTTACATTTCGAACAGAATAATGACCCTGAATGAGGTTTCACACCCTGTATCACCCTGTCGCTGCAGCGTCAGGATGGCGCCACGGAGTCGCTAAGTTATTCATATTAAGATGAATCAAAGCTGAATTGAAGCTCATCCACTTGATGTCCAGTACACGTTAATGTATATGTGTTTGAGGGCCAATAACTTAATTTAGTCAATCTCAACAGCGGGTGTTAATTTGAATGTCATTTACAATCAGTTGAATTTCATTTCTCTGGAAAATTGCCCTCATATAAGAACTCGACATTTCTAGTCGTTTTCCATGTTATCGACTAGCGTACAAGTTAACTTGGGAATTTCTATACTTCCTAATTATTCCAACACCTTTCACTTAAGAGAAAACATTCAAGTAGGGCCAAAATTTAGAGCGTTCATCTTTTTCACTTCACAGACCGTCCATAACCTATTAACACTTCTCAGGTAACTTTGGGGACACTCGATTATGAAGGAACTGGTGTAGGGATGCTCCAAGTTTGCTAATATCACCTATGGTCCTTTCTCCTAATTAGAATTTTTTTGTGCCAGTTTCAACGGAACGAACGTCCGTAAATCGCCTCCATTTTAAGTTCATAGAAAAATATTTGGGTATGTTAAATAAATCTTTATATGGAAAGAAAAATATACCATGTAAAAAAAGCTATGATTAATGTTCAATCCCACACTTAAGAACTTCAAATTCTCTTATATAACATCCAAGACAAAAATATCTATGTTTCTTTTAACAGCATTTACGTCTTGATAATATAAAATGCGGCTGTGCACGTATTAAAATACTCTCATGTTTCAGAGGAAAAGATACTTCATTTAAACCAAGGTTCGACCGCAGTTACAAGACGAGGTCGAGCCTAAAGGCATCTAGTCACCCAAAAGCTCAAACTCATAGGCTAATCACTGCGGTACATAAAAACCTAAATTATTGCTTTTCTAGACGTGGTGCATTTTAATAGAACTTTTCATTTCAATGGAAAGAGATTCGACCATGGCGCCGGAAAGAGTCATTACTTTCATTTTATTTTAAATTTTGAAAGTATGACTTGCAACGCATTGCACAATTTGAATAGAAACTATTAGCGCCAGTTAAGTATCATCTTACGTAGGCCCCTTAATTACGAAAGAGATCCAAAGTCTGGGTTGGATATGGAGAGTTATTCTACTCTCTGGAATGAGTATGACTTCTTAGAGATCGTCTTTAGGCTGAGATTAAGGCAATGCTTCATCAGCGAAGTAAGTTTCATATGCATATATTCTAGAATATTTGGAATAGACTTCCCGATTACGACACCTGAACCTCTCTAGACCTCACACCACAGTCCAAGAACAACAATTGCATAAACGTCAACGTTTTGCTTTTAGCATTGAAGGACTAGAAAGTTCAAACCGCTGCATGTGAGCCCTGACGTCAGACGTGTAGCTATTGATAGGATGAAGCTTTGTTGTTACGCTCTTTACAGAAAGGGCACTTGGTCAACAGAGGTTGGAATGCTGTCTCTTCTCTCGATGAAACGAACTTTAAAATATTTTTGTTCTGTTAAATAGAGAACATTAAAACTCCTGCATTAACTGCATTTCCCCGTACGGAACAAAAAGATTCAAATTTCATTTCCACACAAGAGTGTGGTCCTACCAACGCTCCCAGCATACATGCATTAAGCTCCTTCAGGGGTCATAGGATAGGCAATAGGGTCAGGTTAGTTGGGCTTGTCTGTCGTATGCTGCGGGACTGGCGGGCTGAGGGAGGCACAGTTAGGTTATCTCAGCTATGGATATTATTAGATAAGCCTTCAGGACTTCAAACTTTTGTGCCCTCTTGGCTTCTTCCAATTTCCACACCTTCTTTGATGTTTCTTCTTTTTCTTTTCTTTCTCTCCATTCTTAACTTACTGTTTCTATGCGCAGGAGATCCTGTGGGGGAACACACCCTATGCATAGATATATAGTCCATGCAAAATGGTCCCTTCCCTTCGCTCTCTTTGGATCACATTTCGTGAGAATAAGGAACTTTAAAGGGACCAGCAATTTAATCTAATTAATTGAAGCTATAGCTATCAATCATATCAAATAATTTTTCCTCATTGCCTATAAGACTAGTTTCTTGCATCGTCATAGTGCTTACTCATGTCCATACCTATCGTCATCTTCTCAGAGTCATATCCCAAGAGTTTTCAACCCATTAAAATGTTAAAATGCACAGCTAGAGACGTTCCGCAAGTCTTAACACCGATCTAATATTGCGTTCCCATAGACATCATCACAGCACGATTACAGCAGCAGCACAAGGCACCGCCAAATTCCTGTTTATTCGCTGGTCGTGCAAGTGACGCATGGCCCAAACAGCGAGTGCCGGATGTACAGAGCTCGATTATTTAAACAGGACTGACTACAGAGGCTGCACGGTGCCCTGAGGCACGTACCTCACATATCGCTTGCCAGCAGGAGTACTGCGCCAGTCAGGAACCTCTCTATTTTGGCACGGGCCAGACCGAACGGCAGGCTGTTCATTAGACGAGACGAGTGGGCTGGAGATGAAACGGTGTATATTACAACCGGTGCAGCTGCGCTGCTACTCTAGAAGCAGACCTCGTTCTCTTCGATCATAGACCACAGATCTAACAACTAAGGCCTGGGCATCATCAACTAGGCGTCACAGCTCTAAAGTCTGTAAAAACAGTGCAATTTATTCTTTTGTGCATGAATACTAATTCATTTCTTAATTTAAAAATGTAATATAGTGGTTCGTATTGTCGGACCCTCTGTCACTGCACTTCAAGGAAGAGGTGACGTGCGCGACCGTACCACACCACCACAACACTCAGCTGTAGCCTGCAGTGGTCGACGTCTGCAATTGTAGGTGACGGTGGAGGTTGTGCAAATCTGAAGGAAATTTAAGTAGTACTTGTCCATTGTTTTAAACATTTAACTTCTGCTTTTGTTCTCTTCAACTTGCGAGCAGATCCAACTATTGACATGCATTGTTGGTAACTACGTTATGAAGATTGAAGAAAGGAATAAAAATATCTGTGGACTTTTTCTAAGACAAACTCATTTTTTAAACCTAAGAATTTGATACCGTGTTAAAAATTTTACATGACCTAACCCGCGACATGTCAAGATGATTTTTGTTTCCTAAAGTACTATTTCGTCATGACTACCTTCCGTAACCGGTATAGCTTGTTTGATTTCATCACGTATCTACGACCAGCAAGACCTTGAATCACCGTTCAACTAAACCAAGACTTTAATCGAAGCCCTTACATTCAAGAAAAATCTCCAGTCGACGATGTTTTCTTAATTAACCAACGCTTCGAATAGCTTCGCGCCATCCTACACTTTCATGTCTATGCCATGTTAGATTGCTACTAATATAGTATAATACATTATCTGAAAAATAATACTTGTCTGCTGTGATAAGATAACTGGGTGAATTTTTAATCATTCTTGGGATGATTCAACGTGATGAAAGATCTGTAATTCATGTAGGAATTACCATCGAAAAATTTAATAATTCACACTTAAGGATCTAAGGACAGCTGCGACCGAGTTACATTGCCGTCACATAATACCCAAGCCACTTGTGTTACATTAACTTAACCTTAACGACTCAGGTTGTTAATACTAAAGGAAGCAGACAGTCTGTGGGTTAATGGTAAATTATCATCCTTTCACACTTCGAAACAAGAATACGTTCGTTGTAGCACATGAATGAGACACGCGTGTGAAAATTGTTTTAAGACCAAAATGAGATAAGCGCATATAATCTAAGTCCATTATCCTTGATCAGTTCTCGACACACGCATATCAAAAATCCAAGAGGCTCTGGTGGTACCTGAAAGATTTATTCCAAACGATCGCGCTAACAATAAAGAACATAAAATACACCCGCTCAAAAACATAACATTTCGACCATGTGATCTATGTATTTTGAGGCACAAATACCTAAATGAACAACTACATCAGAAATATTCATAAATTCATTTATCGGGAAGAAAATCAGTCCTAGACTTACTACCTGGGTAAGTGAACGTGTGCCAGAGTTAGTGAGTGAGTGAGGTGAGGCAGCGAGTCAATAAGCAAGAGCTTATACACTCACCTTGACTCAGTGGACTGCATAACTCACAAGTTTTACAACCCAGCCCCGAAGGGTCAGCACTGAGCAGGAGCACGGCTTGGAGCGTAAATTTTTCATCGCAGTGGGCAAAAATTCGACGCTAAAATTATGGCGGCCACCGCACAGACTCATGAGCTCCCTGAGCCCTAGCTTGTCGGCGCCTAAATTAGCTCGAAAAGCAGAATCACTCGCATACTGTGCATGCATATTTAAAATCAGAATTGAAATGAGCCTTCGTGCACCTGTATAAACGCCTTGCCTACAACAATTATCATTTAAAGGAAATTGCTTGTCCAAGGGCTCGTTATGCGCTTAAATGAGGTAAATATTTCTCAGGCGAGCACACCACAGAGTAGTGCCGTTGTTACCAACGCACTAGGCCCTCTTCCTCCAAGACATATGTCCGTGTTAAGAAAAGGCTTCGAAGGAAAATGAGTGTTCTATTTCATGCAGAAGTTACGAGGAATATTGCAATCGCCTAAGATCAAACTGATACGGGAACAATGGAGGAAACTAAGTCACAACATACGTTGAGACTGCCAACATCAGCGAGTTGTACGTCTGCCAATAAGGTAAATTAGTTTCATATCTAGACAGCATATCAGTTCAGAGCATTGCAGATTTTTTGTAGTTATATAGAGGGTCACTTATGTAAGCGTATATTAACATCGTCATTTGAACCAGTTGTATTTAAAAGCGCAAAATTAGTAGCTAAATGGTTCGAAAACAAAGACGCACTGCTGTTATTCATTTTATCAACTTTATGTTGAGTTATCTTCCGTACACAGGAATACAGCTTCGGTGTTTAAAATGCCTATGTTGGGCTACTAAAGTTAATGTGCATACAAAGTATCCGCTCTAAATTTCATTAAATGTATTTGAAACTTTCCTGTAGTTTAAACTATTTCATGTAGACTCGGTATCCTAGCGATAGTACTGGTACTTACTACGCTGGTTTCAATGCGGCAAAATGTTTCGCACCGTTACAAACTTACCAGATATATATATGCCGTGGTCACAGAACAAACCGTTTTGAAACCGACTGATGTTACATTTAGTATAGGGCGAGAGAACTGTATGAGGTGCAGGGCTGTTCACAAAAACCTGAACCATCTACGTATAAGCATAGGTCGATCTTATTTACTAAAAGATTTTAATTTTCTTTTTTCAGTTTGATACAGAAAATTGTGCTCCCAAACACACTGAAAAGACTGGTGGAAAATTCATTCAACTTAGTTTTTACTGTTCGAAATGTGTCAAATGAAATGCTTTTTCCTTATACGAATGCTTTTCAAAGAATTAATCGAGTGTTGTTTGCTCTATTTCTAATTGCGCGTCATTTTAAGTGACAATTTTCTGCTATCACTAATACAAATCGTAAGAACATCATTGGCATTTAGTTTGGTGCAAACTAATCCCTCAAAATGGAGTCTACAAAAGCTCAACAAGTGTCCATCGTAACTTGCTGCCCCCGAGCGAGAGGCTGCACACGGCAAGGAAAGACTCGAGGACGTTTGCCCCGAAGGACCGTCTCCTTCCGATACCACTTTTCAACGTTCTAATGTCATCTTATACAGGTTGAAAATTCTTTAAATTGTTGATTGCACTAATTTTTAATAAAGATTTTATTTTTCTTGCCTCGTTTTTTACCATTTTATTTATTTAGTCGTTTCACTCATTTTATTTTTGAACAATATCCGTTTTTGAAATTTTGAGTTTTGTATATTTCCATTACATAATAGAAGAAAACTTTTTGTATTAAACTAAAAAAGAGATATTTACGTTTGTTGATAAATTAAAGAGTTGATTGCTTTTAGAAAAATACTTTTTTAAATGCTCTGTGTAATATTTATACTTCTTAGATGTGAATATAGGAGGCATTCATAATATTCTCCTCTCACACACCTGTTAACACCTTGCTGAAGTATGAATTATTATACTTAAAATAACTATGTATCCTCATGCCAACACACTGGATCAGCACATACGTATGTATTAGACGCTCACACCAGCCAGCGCAGGCAATTGTGTATGAAACCAGAGTTGTACAATTTATGCATGTACGTAATATATGCGTATGTAAAGGTACAAGCTTGAAGCCAACTGAGTTCTAAATCCTTGCCACGTAAATTATGCTCCTGACGAGTCCAATGAAACAATGATATCTTTCTTGGTATAACTGATGTTGTCGAGAGGGATTATGACGTCAACTGAAAAAGCAAAGTGTTTCTTATAAAGATGTCTTTTGTAAATCTTAGTTGAGTATATACAGAGTATATACAGTAGATTTAAACTTTGATAAGCTTCGACAATAGATTTAAAAATTCGAAAGAACGAATTTTTCATCAATTAGTAAAATCAAAACAATGATTGTTTCCGAGGTAACGAATCTCGAAGTTCAGTGGGGTCTATATAACTATGATATCAGCAGTCCCCAGAGTCGTCGACGGTGATGAAAGTTCATTTAATGACATGAACTTAACTGTACTGCAGAGTTGAATTTACAATAAGTGTTTAAAATATCAGCCTGAGTGAATAACGAAGAATTATGCGTAACTTGGGCGTATTGTAATTTGAAATAGTGGGAATTTTGGGTATTACGATAATTTGAAATAATATTGTTTGGAAAAACGTGTTAGAAAAAATAGGAATAGAAATACATAAGAACGTTTCCTCTACATCAAGTGTATGTTTGGAAGAGCTTAACTTTAGATTGTTCGACAGTGCATGTACATGAAAATCAACCAAAAAAAGAAGAATCATCCAAAATTTGAGAATATTATAATTCGAAATAATGGGAACTTCGGGCAGTACGAGTATTCGAAATGATATTGCTTGAGAAAACATGTTAGGAGAAATAGGTACAGAAGTACATAATGAACATTTTTTCCATAACCCAATTATATGTTCGGAAGGATTTAACTTAGATTGTTCGACTGTGTATGTGAAAACCAACGGTCTCGCATTCCAAGCCAAGTGGCGGTTACAGAGCCTGTGGTTAAAGTTGAGGGCAGAAAGGTCAGCCCTCGAGAGAGATGGATGAGGTACAGCTCATTATGAGTTGTGTAGGCAAAGAACAACGCATTGGTTTGTTTAGAAAATGGCGTTGTTTAGGAAAACTGTTAAGCCGTTAGACAAGCCATTATATAAAGAATGCGTTCGATTGGTAGAAGGAGCTGTGAAAGAACAGTAAGGTTGGGACTAGTGCATTTGCTTGACTGTAGAAAGACTTATTTTTACTCGAGGAGAGAACCCAAAAAAGCGTTGTAATTGAATTTTAAGGGTAGTTAAGACGAACACTGAGTATATGAGGGTCTGACCTTATCCCAAACTGGGTTGGAACATAGTAGTTTGAGGAGAGACACGGCCGCTCAGGTTTAACTTAGTGTGAGAAGTGTCGTGCGCGGTAATTGTGTGAAATACACTGAAAAAGTTGAAATGAGAGATTACGTTCTGAGTTGAAAGTAAAGGAAATGTTATTGAAAATCTATTACCGACTCGTTCGTAGAAAATGAGTTAGGAAAAGGAGAAAATTTTAAACTCTTTCTAAAAGGAGTTTAGTTGATTTATAAGAAAGCAAGATTTGTCAGCACGCATTGTAAAAATAGGAATTGGAAGTCATTTACTGCTTTTAGAGATGAGTGAGATTTTATGTATTTTACGTTGATTTAAAATTATGTGAATTGAAAAGAAGACATGTTGAAATGAGTAAACATGGCATATGAAATATAACAGCTAAAGCTGTAACTGGGGAATATTATAAGGCCAATTTTTTCTCATTCTGACAGGGAGAGAGCTTTATATGTTCGGGAAAAATCTTGTGCGTCGGAAGTATTGCATCGTATGAACTCAGCAAAAGTCTTTAAATTGCGGCACCGTCGTATTATACTAAGAATACTCAGCAGCTAAAGCCGTTGCGAACATCTGTGTCAAAACTGTGTAACAATCGGCGGCACCCCAGTGTGGCCAGGGCATAAAGGCCCAAACATTTTCAAGATATTCAAGATATTCAGACTGAACTGAATAATACGCTCAACCCGTGCAAATGAAGCATTTGCAATCCTCACTTAAAGCAAGCGTTCATTGTGTATAACTGGTCGTGTTCTCATGCCAATGTTATGATTAATATGGGGTTTCCGTCACTCGGAATGGATATAACTTTAGAATTTATCGGTGGCATTGATGTCACCATTCGTTGTTGGATTTGTATCGGCTCGAAAACGCGCTGGTTGAATCCTAATTGGTTCGTAGTTGTAGTTTTGAATTTATCTTAAGGAGTTGGGTGTTTTACATGATACTATCGTAAATCTTGAGCACTCGAATACAAGTTGTTATGATTATTTCGAGTCTCATAACCTGACAGTTAAGGAGGAACAGTTTTGCGAGGAGCAAGCCTACAAGAAGGAGATGCACAGTGGCAGTTAGGCGGTGTGGTCCCTGATACACATGTGAGCATTAACTAGATTAATGGTAGTCGTGATTATTCATACATATTTCGTCTGTATTGTTAAGGTGTATTGTGAAATTTTCATTAAATCAGGTTGTCTCGCATGAAATATCGTATTTAGCGTTGTTTTCTTTATCAACTATTTGTCTTGAAAGAGATCCATTTTCGAGTCGAATCATTACATTTGATGAGAAATGGATACTCTTCGATAACATAAAAAAACTGGGCGGTGGTTAGACGCAGAAGAGTCGCCTAAACACTATCCGAAACCACCATTGTACCCGAAAAAGTTAATGGTTACTGTTTGAATGTCTGTAAAGGGGATTATTTACGTTTCATTTTTGCAACCAGGCGATACTTTAACAGCAGCTTATTGTCAAGACATTGTCCGCATGCATGAAAAATTGAAGAAGAAGCACCCAAAATTGCTCAATAGATTTACCAATTCTGCTTCGCGATAACGTAGGATCCCACACTTCCTGAGCTACAGTCGACCAGCTGCAAAGTCTGAATTATGAAATTTTGCCACATCCTTCCTATTCTTCTGATTCCTCTTCCACTGATTATCATTTGTTCAAGCATTTCGAACTTTTTATTCGCAATAAAACATTCTTAAATAAGGAAAGTATAGTTGAAGCATTTGAACTGTTTATTCGGGAAAACGATGGCAAGTTCTTTGAAGATGGAATATGTGCTGTAGAAAAATGTTGTACAAAAGTCATAGAGAAGGAAGGATCATATTTTGATTAAAATTTAAAATTTACCACAGTTATTTTTTTCCATTTTAAAATGCGACATTTCATGTGAGACAACCTAATACTATGTAGAAGGATGTGAAGGAAGCTCCAAAGCATTCCATGCACTCTGTGGTGTTGATGGCCATGTTCGGGTGTAGGTTGATTAAGTCTTTGTTATTTATATGATCAAGTACTATTCACAAGTTCATGCCCAATCAACGTCACAGCGCCCTCTCGTCACTCCCGCTACGTCAGTGTAGGGCTGGTACTCACACAAGAGTGATTCCTGGATGCGATTAAACGATGCAAGACACGATCCAGAGAGTAAGAAATTTTCCTAAAGACCTACGACCTTTACGATTCTATTTCTCGAAAACGATAAATGTTTGGATGTTTACTTGTTCATGAAAAAGTCTTTCTATTGGGTTGTAGTATCTACTGTAAAAGTTTACAACATTAGGTTTCAAGCACCCGGTATACATGTACATACACATGTATATACTTTACTGTCCTCTTTTTATTTTTAAACATCTTAATTTAAAAAAAAAAACGAACAATCTCTATGGCCTCCACTGAATAACAATTCAGTATATCTGTAACTCTGCAATTATCAAATCTGCTGGAGTACCCATATGCCATAGAGATTGTTCGGGTGCGGTGAATGTTCAACATTGAAAGTTTAACGGAGCGCCCTCTGTATTTCAGTGCCGCAAAATTCCCGTCTCACCACGAGGAATTAAAAAAATTAAAATGTCCACCCTTGCACGAAGAGCGACGGCTACAAGAGGCAGGGAGGAAGTAGGCTTTATTTTGGGTGCGACGGAGGTCCTTGCGGGGCTGATGGCGATGAGGGGGGATGGTGCAGATGAGGAGGTGCGGGTGAGGGGTAAGGGGATTGAGAATAGTGCTGAGGGACTGAGGGAGATTGCCTTGTGAGAAGAGTAGCGAGCGCTGGAGTAAGCGATGAGAGCGATGTGGGGAATAAGAAGGCGGGAAGGGCCGTATTGGGTTGGTGATGAGAGTTAAAGAGACGATAGCGAAGAGAGTGGTGACAAAATTCTGAGGAGGATACTGTCGGTACAATATGATATGTGAGGGAAGTGAGCACACGGGATGGTAATATGTAGATAACCGTTCATTGACACAAAATACTGAAACAAAAGTAAAATCTACCCCGCCTCAACACATGGTCAAATTCTTGTGGCCGCAAACCTAAGTGTGGTCCCGATTAAGATGACTGAACTCACTGGCAGCAACTGAGTTAAAGTTTTATTGCGATTTAAGGTGTATTAAAAAATTGACTTCTATTTCTACTCGCATAACACTCGCAAAGCTTAGAATTGTTCAAACGTTCTTTTACATGTTGACAGGGACAATTCGATAAATTTTCATAGTTTTCAGGCAGTAAAGTTGTTTTCGTAAAACCTTCGAGCTACAGTTTCTGGATTTTGTTTCATGCATCAGCTCGCAGTATTTCTCTGCTCCAAATTGGCAGATCTTCCAGTAGCATAAGAAGGTTTGTGATATTTTTGAGATATATTCTAAAATTCTTCATTGCAGACGCAAGGGTCAATCTAAAAAATTGATTTACAGCTCATGACAGCCGCATCTCTTACTAAGTATGTGATAAAAATTTGTATTCATTTCTTGTCGTTGTAGATGTTTAGCATTTATGAATTTTCGTGGTGTTTAAGAGGCCCAGTTTGAGTTAGCGCTCATATTTATAAGGAAAATTGACTGCAAGACAAATTTGCAACTCAACACACATGGCACGGTCGAGAAAAGTGGTCAGATCTTAAATGCTTTAACAAGTAAATGTTATTCATATGAACGATAAGGTGGACACACTCTCATTCTGCAGATGAATTATTGACTGTAGCTCAGATCTCTTCAATTTTATTTATGTAAAAAAGTTCATTAAACTTACAATGTACTTCCCTCGGACATCCGTAAAGCCTGAACTCAAAACATAAGCGGCCATTGTAGGTTATGATGGAAAACTTAAAGTTGTGCAGCATATTTCCATATGTAACTTTGCGAGTTCAAACTCCAGAATTTCGGTAAAATGTTCTCCTTGGCCCAAGCGCCAAAGAAATTTGAATGTAGGATGTAAATGCTATAAAAATCAAAGAATAATTTTATTTAGCGCTACTTATTTCAATTTCTGTTAAAACAGAAAATACCAATAAAACAATTTCTGATACTTCAACCTATTAGCGTACGAGATGTATTTTACAGCTGCCTTTAAAATGTTAACAATCCGGCTGCAGATCCTCATTATATTTACTTTTACCGCGACCCCAGATTTTCAGTGGCACATCTGCCAAGCGAGCGTCTCAATTGTGATACAAAAAGCTAGGAAGTAAAACAGAGTTCAGTGGAGGGCGCGTGTCCCCTCACCAAAGGAGAGCGTCGACCTGCGCCCGTAGCGCACCTGAGAGCCGCCAGCTCGGGGCTGTGTGTACACAGCGCGAGCGAGTGCCGAAGAATGTGCCTAAATATAGCGCAGGTAATGAGAAGGAGCCTGGGTAAATAGAGCGAGTAATGACATCGGGAGCAGGAGGAACGAGAGTGGGAACGCCCAAAAAACGTGGAGAAACTCAGAAAGGAAATGTAGTCAGTAGTCGCTGTACATTTTCTGTGCTGTCACTTTAGTACATACAATAATCTGTGGTGTGATTTCCGTAGCTTAGAGTCTGTGCATATGTAGCCCAATACGTAAAAGCCAATGTAGTTTAAAAGCGAATCTCAATTTTAGTGCTTCCTGGAAAATCATGATGCAAGAGGATTTAGGTAGTGCACGTACAGTGATAGGACAGAAGTAATCTCACATGTGAGATTTCACTTTTTATGAAACATCTAGCGAGCCAACATTCGTAGAACACACCGAGAATATACATGTTTCCTTGTAGAAGTATATGGTCTCATCTCAGCAAAAAACATATGTTTATTTAGCTGGGCAAAAGTATTCAACCAAAACAGTTTCCGATGTTCTGTAATTGGTTGCGAAACCTTTGTAACCAATTACTGCTTGGAGACAGTTTTTATATCATGAAATTATTCGTTCGCAAGCTTGTGGAGGTATATGAGCCTATTATTCAACGCACATTTTCTTCAGTTCGTCAAGATTCATCGAACTTCTCTGATAAACTTTCTCCTTTAGTGTTTCCCAAAGTTGCTCGATAATATTGTCATCCAGGGATTGGCTTGGCCACGGGAGAACACTGAATTTGATCTTCATAAACCATTCGGGTGTTAATTTTGCCCCATACCTAGAGTCGTTAGTTTGGTGGAAGGTCCATCTGCATTTTTGGAATAAACGCTCCGCACTTGGAATGAATTTCTTCTTCAATATTTGATGGTTCATAGCCCCATCCATCTTCCCATCAATTATATGCAGTGTACCACTGCCGTGTGAACCAATAGCAAACCAAGAAACTGCGACCTCCGTGCTTCACAATTGGGATGGTTTTACGTCTCACATAGGCTGCTCCTTGTGCCCACGCATGACGAGTGGATTTATGACCAAACCATTCAACATTGGATTCATCAGACATCATTACAGCCTTCCAAAATGCATGTCCTTTCTCCAAGTGTTCTGTTGCATACTTAGACAACTTGGTACAGGGTTTTGGAGCAGTATGGGAGTTTTCAAGGGGNTGATTCCATTGCTGTGAAGTTCTCTATTAATGGTCCTTTCTCTCACTTCTGTCCCAGAGGCATCTAGATCACATTTTAACTTTTTGAAAGTCATCATGGGCTGAGTTTTATTCTTCCTCGTCAAGAGTTGACGAGATCATGGATCAATCTTCCGTGGAGCACCTAACCTTAGTATGTTAGAGTTGAGTCATATTCCTTAAGCTTACGAATAATTAAACCAACGTTAGAGTATGGCAATTTAGTGTGGGTAAAAATCCCATTTGTACCCATTTTAATCAGCATTTATCCCATTTGTATTCAGGAATGAGTGTCTAAAGTCAACTGTTGTTGGGCTCGGAGACACTTGCTGCATGTGGACAGTGAGAAGACTTAGCATCGAGAAAATTTGATAATTTGAACCGCTTTTTCTTTCCAATATTTTTCCATGCCCTTCCATGGTTGGAAGGGCATTCAAATTTTAAGAAAATGCATTTCTTCTCATTTCGGTATATGAGCTCGCATAAGGAAAAAAATATCTTGCTAACTTTCAAGCTTAAATAAAGTTCATACGCTTGAGTTCTTGCAATGCGAACAACAGAGAACCATAGGAAGAAACTCTTGACAGAAGTTTCCGTCGTATATCAGCTGAATTGTATGGCATCTAGCTGCTACATCACGGAAACAACAACATTCACGTAACATGGGGAAACTTTCATAAACTATAGCAAGAGGAGTAATTCGAAAACAGCCAGTGCAACAGTTATAAGCAATGATGGCATTGTGGCAAAGACGCTAGCAGTCTCCGCACCTTATAGGTGACCTTAATAAGCTCAAAATTACGGTTTAGGTTGTAAATGTTACGCCGTGATGTCATAAAGTCCGATACGAACTATGAGCAGTCATCAGAAATCTCTGATTTCTTGCACAAATGTGAGCAAGAGCTAGATTGAACTGATGAATGTAGAGCTTACAAGAAATGATCAATAGATCGCTATTTGGTGTTCCACTTTACCCGCCGGGCGTGTTTACGTCTGCAGGGAGCTGTGAGTAGCCTTCAGTCTTGACTGCATTCTTCCTTCAGTTAAACACGAGGAAAGGTTTCTGATCTTGCAAGCGTTTTTCTTGTCCCCATTTTTACCGCACGAGGTCGACTCAACTGTGATAGTCATGTGACTTTTTTGGGGATCGAGTAAATCCCAAGGACAAGACGTTGTTTCTTGTTGATAAGTGTCTTTTCTCGAACTACAACGCGGCGACACTGAAAATGCACGTAAACCAAATTTTCTGAAGTTTTATCCATAAACACCCAAATTGCACTCTACTTAGCTCTTGTATGATAACTTTTCGATCGTTTAGAATTATTTGGGGCTTAGATCCTAGTAGTAATCGGTTTATTGAAGATGAGTTGTAGATGATTGAAGCGTTGGAATATCTTCTTATTTTCTTTCACATGGTATAAAAAAAACAAAGAAACATAGTAGGGAATTTCAAAAGCTCTCAGCTCCTCCTGCTATAACCATTAAAGGAAGAAGAGCTAAAGGAAAACTTATGAAATATACTCCAAGTGCTTAGGCATAGTTTTCCATTCCGTCTCAGGGTTTTGTAAAGTTAACATTTATATTTATTTTTCGCGCATTTATGATCAACGAAGGTAATTGCTTTTCTTCAGTTACTGATAACATTCTCACTCTTGCTCCACAAAGTCAGTACACTAAATCAAATTCAATCAGTTTAATGTAAATGAGTGGGAGGTTGAAATGTATTTGCGTCGTAATCATTTTTCTTGAGAAGAACAGCGGCTCATTGTTAACTGTGAGCCCACAGATATGAACAATTGAATTGTAAAGCAATTTTACTTTTTATGGGAAGAATCTACTTGAATTGGTGCGTGAAGAAGAACAATAATACTGAAGAATAGTGGTGGGTTGTGGCTGGTTAAGATGAAGGAAGACAAGAGAAATTCTATAAAAAGTAACTTCTACCTTCGAAAATAGTGACTATTGTCATACCAGAAATTCTAGTGATCAAAGTATAGACGATCGTTATCCAGATATGAGCTCCCCATTAAGTCCACATTTGTTGAAAGCGATTCATTGAGCAAGAGCACAAAGTTTCCCATTTATTTTTCCTGCTAGAGTCAGTGAACATTTCCGTCGTCGAGCCATTGGAGGGGGTATAGAGGAACTGGAATCGCCCCGACCCCTGGATGCCAGGAAGACCCTCGTATACAGAACCAGGACGCTTCCAATTGGAAACGCTGTGTTCAAATAAAGATATGTTGCACCGATGATATTTGGAGGCAAAATACAGAAGCATGTGCTAAAAGACTTAAAAGAAAGAAAACGGCTTCGGAATGAAGGTGATATAAGGGCCAACAGCTCCAAGCAAATGCACAAGAAGTTATTCTAATCTAAATTTTTTGAATTTGCTGTCAAAAATTTATGGCACCTTTAATCAGCACCAAATCGTTCAAGAAAGATCAAACAGTAATTTTTAGTAAGTCAATCACTTAATAAGAGAAGCTCAGGTATCCTGCTAACCTCATACAGTTCTTTAGCTTATCCTTTTCCGAAACCGCACAGAAGAAACTAGAAAAGTTTATAAAAAGGAAGGGTATCGGATCGTAGCATCTGCCGTTCAATAATAATTGAACGTAAGCTGGACTATGGTCCGTGAAAGAGCTCATTAATTTTTTGTGGGTTCATTAATCTCGTTCGTTCATTGTTGCTCTCGTTGCTCATCATCTCCAAGAGGCACTTGTCAGGTGTAGAAATACCTGCTCCACTCAGGTACCTGAGTCGTGCTTCACGATTGGATCCAGAAACTGTGACGAGAAAATCCACGAGTTTAGGCAGCAGATTAACTGGGTTGACAAGAGCATTCATTGATGCTCCCCCTTGTCAGACCCTCTGCAGCTTAGCGCTAAGCTCTTGTGACCTGGGTATTGAAATGGAACAAGTCTAAGCCGCGAGTTGAAGTTTAACAAGCCGATTTAGTACTACTTGAAGCGACGACAGTGATCTGCTCATATCCAAAAATGGCTCAGTTATGCTAAAACAATTCATAAACCTTCCTATTCGCCCCAATACCCCTGCACTGCCACGTAGAAAGTAGTTTTTCGAACAATGATAGCTAGGATTTTACCATCTGAATATAAGGAAAAGTAGGCTAAACATTGTCAGAAAGGTTGTCTATAGAACCAGAATATAAAACAGAGTGCTGCTGGGAATGGCTCGTGAATGTTGACTAACACATCGGCGATGTCAAAACATCAGCGACATTATGGCCACATCTGCAGGTTGTGTAACATTTCCGAATTCTATAACGAAAGGGTAAATCAAGAAATATTGGACAGTGTTCTTCTCACAATGTAATTGCACATCTCGCTTCATTTCACGAGCGTTTACAACTTAAACGTTTTTAATTTCTAGTCCTTTACTGAAATTTATACAGAAACAAAAAGGTCTATTTCCCACGAAAGTGTTTTCATAACCANTTTGAAATATTTTCGTCAGGAATGTTTTATTGATAACACTTATTTCTTGGTGAACCTTATTTAAAAATGTTTGATGCACGTTTTAAAACAATATCAATCTCGGACGGAAGATTTTTTTTCCAGGTCAAATTTCTAATACAAACTAATCATTTTATTTCACACATGCACTTTTCTTTCTTCAAAAATTCCCAACACTCGTCTGCTCACGGACCAGTGTTTCACCAGCACACGTGGTGGTTTATAGGAAGTCTGCTCAGCACATGAACTTTTTTCCACTTTTCAATACTTCTTTGTCAATCTCTACCATGAAAAAGTTTTTGCGTTAAATTAAGCTGAAAAATGGCATGGGTGTTTCATGAGAACTGCTCTGCATTGTTTTATCAATTACTGTACGACTACAATTTTTTGGCAATCGGATTGATCGAGTCGCTACTCCTCGATGGTAATGCTGTCGAATCTATATTTGCACGAGTATTTTTTCAAAATCCGTAATTTTTTTTAACTTTTTCAGTGATTTTTCAGCACCCTGGAGATTCTTTGTATTGAAGCAGTTTCATTTAAAACTGACTGTCAGAAATTGAGTTGAAATTTTACATATAAGTCAGCCAATGAGGATAAGGTGCTGTTCCAGCTTCACAAGTGCACGAACATTCACGACTACGCGAATGGGGTTGCAACTATTTTTTAATATTTTCCATCCTTCGTAAGAATGTTAATGAGCTCCCTCATCAATTGCTGCATCGCCTTGTACTGTGAATACAACTTGTTTATCATTCAGCATATCACAGACTTCAAAAGTGTCTTTCAATGGGATATATTTTTTATGACGTACTGATTAAGTTTGCGATGAAACCATAGTCGCTTTTGATGGCTTCTCACGTGAAAGCTCTTCTACGTACATCTAAAGAGAACCATCTTCTTTTCGAACAGTTTTGTTGTCTCGGAGCCAGATCCTGGTTTTACGGCCGAGGCTAATTGACAGCTGTCTGAGCACTGATTGCATCCTTCACAAACTTATTTTTACCTTTGAATATGCGGCACCAATTCCTTTGCACAAATTATTTAGCATATATTAGGCTCAAGATTGTTTTTAACCAAGTAACTCGGAACGACTCAGTTTAAAATTGCTTTGTATTCGAAGTTGATTGCTTATCATTTTGAAAAACTAAAATGTTACGAAAACAAGAGTATGAAGTATAATTTTAAATAATGAAAAGGATTATTAACAGCAAAGAAAGTGGTTAATTAAACTCAACTTCAAAGAATTGCACAGAGTGTTGGGAAAAAAGAGGTACCAAATTTCACACTTGCCAGAAAGTGGCGAACTAAACACTTTTGCCTCTTCGAAACTTTGCAAAAGATAATTTGTCTTTTGAGATATTAAAATGTTTTATGTTTGAAATGAGGAAATGTGAAAATAATGTTGCCCACAGATAATTTATTCATACATTTGCTGTACGGGAATTGTTCAAAGTTTCCTCCACCCACATCGATACACTTGTGATATCTTCGACCTAAGGACTACTAGCTATTGTGGAAAAAGCCTGGTATTTTAGAAATATCGCCAGAAACAATTGCAATTCTTGTCACGAGATCTTCCTCTGATTCCACAGATGCCGAACAAACAGAATGCTTCATTTGTCCCCAAAAAGAGAAATCGAGTGGAGTCATGTCGGGTGATCTCGGCGGCCAAGCAACAGTCACATTTCGACCAATTCATTTATTAGGAAATTGAACATGGAAGTAATTTCGGACAATATAATAAAAGTGTGTTGGAGCTCCGTCTTGCTGGAACCACATTCTTCTTCGTCAAGCTAATGGTACATTTTCGAGTCGGTCAGGAAACACTTCTAAGAAAACTTTGTAATTATTCCAGTTGAGAGGTGATGGCATACTGAAAGGACGAATAATGGAGTTATGCAAAATACCAGCCCAAACATTTACACTGTCTCGTTGCTGGTGAGGGTTGAGGGTTGTTGTTCATTTGCCGTTCATGGTTGTTATAGAAATTGAATACCCCAGAACGGGTGAAGTGTGATGATAAAGAGGTAGTAAGGAGAAGATGAATTATACATTGTTGAACAGTTGTTGGAAAAATTTAGATCGGTGCAGAATGAACATACTTTCGCAAAATATGAAGTAATTAGACTATGTACGGAGACGCGAAACACCGACGGTCTCAAATTCTAATGGCTCGAGGGGAAGTGGTTAAGCGCACAGTTGGACGTTTCCTTTCAGGGGCGAAGAACAGCTCGAGGCGACCACAACACAAATTCGAGTGTCGCTTTGTTTAGAAAATCTGTTAAGGTGCTAAGATGGAATGTCGCAAAAAATTGGGAGGAGTTTTGAAACACCGAAGGGGGTTTAACTAATACAAATGTGTCCAAGAAGACTTTGTCACAGTGAGGG
>VOMN01009203.1:0-27433 GCA_014899125.1 Orchestia grillus
TCATTTGACCAAAGTTATTCTCCTCATTTCACCGAAGTTATTCTCTTCATTTGACCAAAGATATCGTCTTCATTTGACCTAAGTGATCCTCTTCATTTCGTCTTAGTCCTTTCGTCCACCAAATTTATCCTTCTACTTTGATAAAGTCGTCTTCGTCATTCGATCAAAGGTGTCGTTTTCATTTGATCGAAGTTGTTTTTTCCATTTTTTTTAATTTTCCTCATCACTTGATCAAAGTTGAGTTTTTCATTTTTTTACGAATATACTTAACTTCAATTACTTCAATACGCTTTAACAAACATCAATATTCATTCTTTGGCTACGTTCATCACACTTCCAATAAAAATATGAATTACTTTTCATAAGGCTTATACAGGGTGACACAAAAAAAAGAGGGAGGGTGTATCACAACCTGGTTCTAAATACATACGTACATTTTGTATTTAGAACCGGGTTGTGATACATCCTCCCTCTTTTTTTGTGTCAACCTGTACAAGGTGTCCCAGAAATAACTGACCCTAGCGTTGGTTAGTAAACAAGATACCAAATTGTAGGGAGCAAAAGTAACTGACCCTTTTAATTTGGATACCACATTTTAACAGGACGCCTTACAATTAGGTATCCTATTTACTCATCAACGCGAGGGTCAGTTATTTCTAGGGTACCCTGTACATGTATAATACGTAATTCTGGGACACTCTGTGCATGTACAATACGTGGAGAAAAGACCAATTTGGAACTTCGTCTCTTCAGGCGAGGGATAACTGGAAGTCCACATCGCTTAGTCAATGGAGGATAGCAATATATCGCTGACATTCAGTATTTACGTAATTAACCGTCAAAGCTTCAAATAACGGGAGTTTTGTAAACATTTCTCACATTTTATGAGCGACAGTGATAATTTAGCTTAATTTGAGAAGAGAGTAGTTCTTATATTATCAAGCCTTTAAGAGTTTTTATGATTAATAGAGAGAAAACCTGCACTGCATGTCTTGCTCGGAGCCAGTAAAGGTTGCAACAAGGCAATTAATTTTACGTATATTATTATAAATAAACTCATAATTGGCGAATAACAGCTGCGCTGGACGTGGTGCTGCTGAGCGAGGTGCTGGCGTACCCGCTTTTTCACGACTGCAAGTCTGCGCAGTGACGGATGGCGCCTCAAAAGCCTCATTAGGGGGTAAGACGAGCTCTCGTCTCGCCTAGCTCGATCTCCACTTATCGATAGCATCTTGAGCCAAAAAATCGCATAGCGTTGCGTGCTTGCCTCTTGTTCTGCGGTCAAAGTAAATACTGAGCGATCGGTTTGATGTAATTGAAGGTCATGCTTCTTCGCGAGTTTCTCCTCCTAATTACACGGAGCTACGATATATGTCCGTGATTCCGCATCCCGATAACATTAAACAACATCGTTGAAAGCTTTCTGGTTTCCTTATGATTAGATACAAGCTACTTTCCTCTGCTTGCTACATATTTCCTTTGCAAATTTGCTTCGGGCTAAAGAGAAAAAATTTGCAAAATAAGAAAGACTTTATGTACACTATTACTGAGTAATCCAATCCTCTTTTTGCACGTACAACCTCAACACGCTACGTTGGTTCATGAATGCTTAAATAAAAACGTTAATGATATAAATAAATCCGTGTACTCTTAACAAGAAGCAAACAAACAGCAGTCACTAATTTTGTCTGCGGTGATGATGCCCCAAGTGAAGAAACCTGCACGATTGCTTTCACAATCTCTACAATTGTTGGATTGAAGCAGAAATGCGAGTATACGTCATAATCTAATTTAGAAATTTTCACCATTCGTACTAAGTTTAATACTATTCGCATGAGCCGATAGACAATGATTTGCACTTCCAAGTGCGTCAAAATCAGTATAATGTATTTCGTCCGACATATTGGAATTTATCTGAATTTAGGCGACTTAAAAACTCGTAATTCATTTGTACAGATGACAGTGAGCGATGTCAATCCTTCGGAAAAAATCAAAATCAAAAACACTTTACCTATAATCTGCAAAGTCATAACAACAATTCCTATAGATACCAGCACAGTGGAAGCGCCAGCTATTGACGTAAACTCTGCTCTAAAAATTCCTTGGATAATTCAATAAATCCTGAAAATTTCTATAATCATTGAAGGTTTCAGTGTAAAATATATTCTTAAAAGCAACAATGCTTATGGTAAGTCTTGCAACAAAGCTAATGAAATGATAAAATGTTCATTCTCTTTCTAGCCTTTTTCAATTTGAACTCCGTACTTAATAAAAGCTAGTGAATATCTTCTCGATGAGACACAAAATAAGTTCAGATTTTGTAGCATGACGAACAGTGAAAGAATATCGAGTGAAGCAATTTATCATAAATTTAAGGTGAGCCTACAGTTTCGTATCAATCTTTCCAGTACTATATCAAACGATTCTTTTCTGTCATGCATCCAATTTGAAGAATTTTCCGTAGTATCTGAGGTCATTTCTTTATGAGCCATATTTTGATGCTTCTTTGTTTAGCATGGAACATTGCCCAATTCCGTTTGGGCGTATTAACCTTGCCTTCAAGTGTACTTAAAGAAATATAATCTCACAAGATGAAGTCATGCAGCCCTCTATACACCACCGAGGCCATCAAACTTTGCTAAATTCAAATATATTTAGTGCAGCTCCCTGATAACCCCTTCAGGTACCCAAACATTAACTAGGGAGTGCACCTGTTCAAACCAAATTGAACAATAGTCTGACACCTGCCTAGCTCACCAGCACCAAGTCATGGAGGCAGGGTGCAATATGGGTCCTGCGTAGCGAGGAAATACTGCTGTCTTGCTCAAATTCACCGTTGTTGAATACGTAGATGTGTGTTGCATCGGTACCAACGAGGTTGAATATGACGAATGCAGCATAAAGATTAGATGTCTAGAAAAGTGTCGTGGTTGGTCATGAAATTCATCACAATTCTTTGTAGAATTGGTAGAATTAGCGCTGACCTGTAACAACCTCAAAATATCATAGGTTATATCTAATGGCTGGATTATTACACAGACCCTAAATTCATAAAGAAGAAACTGAAACAAACTGAAAAATTTTTCAGCAAATAAACTTATATCAACTGAGCTAAAACTCTACAACTTGGCTTTCAGTCATGCACAGTTTGAGTTCAATTCTCACGTGATGATTGCAAAATATTATCCTAAATACCATTCGAAGAACATCGACTCCGATGACATCGTGTAGACCACGAAGATCATGTTGGTGACGTAAATAAATGAGTGAAAAATATCTGTGC
This sequence comes from Orchestia grillus, assembly GCA_014899125.1. Classification (NCBI taxonomy): domain Eukaryota; kingdom Metazoa; phylum Arthropoda; class Malacostraca; order Amphipoda; family Talitridae; genus Orchestia; species Orchestia grillus. Next base: position 3,284 of record VOMN01009203.1, read on the forward strand.
TCCGTGCATTATCATCATTTGTCGTTGGCACTCCAACTGATAGCTGACAGGAGACAAGCAGCATACTTTTGAGAACCTGGTCTCGTTAAGTATACAGCTGCACTCTTTGCTGCGACCAATAAATTACCCTCGAGCAAAGTATCAAAGCAATAATCTCTTATGGAACAAATGCATCAATTGATTGTTGTAGCGTGATAATATCGAATTGATCGTTTAGACCAATGCAAGAATATTGATCGCGTACAGGAGGCCTCAGCTTGCAGATCGCTTAACACTGGCTCACCAGAACTGTCAATAGAACTGCTGCTCCATATTTACTAGCTTATCTTTCAGTCGCTTCTAAAGTTTCCTGACTGTATTTTGTTTCCTTCTAATAATTGGCGTCGCTGATTGATCGAACGATCTTGACGATTTATCATGTACTCGGGCTTCCGATACGTAAGCTTGAGGATGATTTCTCTGAGGTATATAAATTAATATTCGTTAACGTAACTTTAAAAGAAATATCAGATCTTGATTAAAATTAGAATGTATTTTTCTAGGTTATTCGTTTCGAGAATAACCTAGTAGTAAGAATATTTAAGGAAACTGAATTAAACAAAGTGGTTATAATTGAGCAAGAATTTTGAGAAGTAAAATTGTAAAGGCTGATCAAAAATATTGCGAAAAAGATTCCAATTTCGCTTCAGTAGCAAACTTTACCGTTTTAAAGGAGCACAGAAAATGTAAAACGTACTCTAAATAAATTATCCCTTTCACTAGTTCCTATTTAGTTACTTGTCGAGAAATGTATTTTCTTGTAGTAACAAAAACGATTAAATCCATTCACTTGTCCGCCATTTCCCGTACACCTTTTACGGTGTCCCCAAAAATATTATTTTGGCATAGGTGATTGCTCTTTTTTTTTGTCGCCCTGCGTTCTTGTTCAACTTTAGTGACCACGATTACTTCCCGAGTTGTGTTTATAAATGGACGGCAAATAATAAAACTCTATCAAAAAAATGAAATATCTTAAAAGAAATTCCAATTCCATTCAGAGATATTGTATTCATAGAATAAAGAATGAGTTATGATCACAAATTTTGAAGGGAAGTTGAACCTACTCGCTACCATCTATCCTCTTCCTTGGAGGCTTCCAGCAATTGTGATGAAAGTTGGACCTACTGGTTACCATTTATCCCCTTCTTTGTGGGCTTCCAGTAATTGTGATGGGAAGTTGGACCTATCAGTTACCATTTATCCCTTTCTTTGGGGGCTTCCAGCAATTCGTCCGTCAAGTAGCTGCCACGCGCTCGAAGTGCCTCTGACCAGATGTGATGCTTCGCCATCGAAATTAAATAATGAAGATTGCGTGATTATGTTTTTACGGCTGTCAGGTTCAACATACATGCAAGACTTTGCCCTCCGAAACAACACAGAGGAAGTATAAAAACAAATCAGAAAGACTTATAATGTCAAAATGAATTGAGCAGATTTTTTTGCAGCCAAACGAAAATTAAATTGTGTTATTAATCAAGCTAAATTGAATAAATTCGCAGGATAAGGCACCAACATGTATCTCGAGGCTGAGCACCGTCAAATAACAACCAGCAACTTTAAAATCAGTAAATTACATGCAACGGTGTTCGTACAACAGAAGAAAAATTATCACACAGGACCAGAATTTTGCTGCCGCGATTGCAAAACACAAAGCTTGCACGGAAAAAGTCAATACACTTTTGGACTTGGTGCACAGGCCAAGTCGGAGGGGCATTGAGTCAGTGTCTGTGAGGCAGTATTAGAACACCTCGATATTGTGCAGGGAAATCGTTGTATCTTTATCTGGAGCTAGCGCGCCGATGTCATGACTCGTACCTATAAAGAGATACCAGTGACCGTGTGTATCAGCTGAGTGATGTGCTGCTTATCATGACGTCCGTTTCTCAGAGAACCAACATGCACCGATATTCCTTCGTAGATTGATCGTGCACATACATAAACTTGTCGCGATGTCGGTACCTTACGCAAGAGAGCTGCTTCTCCCACAGCTCTTCAAACGTTCGCGATGGCGTACAGCAGGTCAAATTTAAGGCTCTTTTCCTAGCCGCTCACAAAGTTTCGTTGAGGATATCTATAAATTTTATATTTTTCCAAGAATAAATTTAAGAGAAAGTTAAAAATCATCAGTGAGTTTTTTACTTTACATTAATTTTAATGTGGTAGGTTCTCTTTCCAATTTTGATTCCACTTCTTAAACGCGTAAGCCTGCTACTGACGAAACTCTGATGTACAGTATATACTCTGATGAACAGTATGTGCTCTGATGTACAGTGTGTACTCTGATGTACAGTACGTACTCTGATGTTCAGTATGTACTCTGATGTTCAGTATGTACTCTGATGTTCAGTATGTACTCTGATGTTCAGTATGTACTCTGATGTTCAGTATGTACTCTGATGTTCAGTATGTACTCTGATGTTCAGTATGTACTCTGATGTTCAGTATGTACTCTGATGTTCAGTATGTACTCTGATGTTCAGTATGTACTCTGATGTTCAGTATGTACTCTGATGTTCAGTATGTACTCTGATGTTCAGTATGTACTCTGATGTTCATTATATACTCTGATGCACAGTTTGTACTCTGATGTGCAGTATGTACTCTGATGTTCAGTATGTTCAGTGAAGCGCAGATGTGTGACAGCGTAACTATACCTAAATCAAACTTGAAGCCATTCGTGTGCTCAACCCCTCACACCAAACATATTGTTAATGCACGTACGCAGTGCGTTCTGAAAATTAGAAAGTCAATTGATAAGTCAATATGATTTTGAACTCTGGAATTTGAGTATAATTCGTCGAACACAAATTCCAAGAAGTTAAATATACGAATGGAGAGATGGGGAGCGAAAACGATTTGCTGAGAAATTTCAAAACACCTTCGTGCACAGTGGCTCTCCGACAACTCTGTATCGAAACAAATAAGACAAATTGTATTTCGCATCCGATTTGAAAACGTCGCAAGTCTACAAGTGCATATTAAAGATCTATATTCATCAAAGAGCTTACATTTCCTCTAGTTTACCGTTTCCACGATAAATGAACCAAACTGTGTGGCTTTCGTGCCTTCCAAGTCACCACTCGAGGTTAGGGGACTCGCACTCGAGCTGAGCTAACATCACCGAGCTCGTGCCAGTTCGCATCTCTCGCGTTATGTCGGGCTCGTGGCCTGTGCAACGCGTATCGATAAAGTAGATAATTAAATTCGATATGTTCGATTTTACAATCTATTCTACATACAATCTAAGAAAGAAGTAACATATCTAAAACAAATATTCACATATTAAGCTTTCTGTACGGTTGACTGTCAAAATAATACGCAGCCCGATAGAATGTATACTCTAGTGTATCAAAATCGTATTTATTACGTCTTCGGAATTGAATTCTCTTCTGTGACGGTCATCATGACTTTATAGTGAATTAGAAAGAGTAGATCTGTTCATTTTACTCGGAAGTCCTCCAGACGAGTTCGTCTTGAAGTTGCGGTCATTTATACGCTAATTTTCTTCTATTGCTTAGGACGGATGAGAGCGAAGCGTATCTGTTCGTCACAAAATTGGAGCCTCAATATCTACGAGCTATCGAATGCAAATGAGGAGTGGGGGCGAGGAAAAAGGTTGGACTCCATCGAGAGCTGAGTTTTATCGGTGCAGAGTCGCTATCGCGGCGTCCATCATCGGACAGCTCCAGAAATGTTTTGCAGCTTTAGACATATCATGTCTATCATCAAGTGTATGTAAAAGATGACTTACAACAGACATATCTGCCCAAGGATCAGTAAATGGAATGAGGTGCTCGTTATCGTGGAAGGTATCTTCAATCCCGGTGACCCTGGCGCGTCAAACATCAAGTTCCCGACAATCTCACTCGGCGATCTGCTCATATAAATGAATTTTAGATCAATGGGGTTTCGTAGCGGCCTTTGAAGTTCATTACAAATTCTAATAGTTTGGCAATTCGTAATTGGACTGCCTTCGCCACAATGTGCTTTGTATCTTAGGAAAATGAGTTAATGAATATCTGATAGGTTTTGCTCTGCATAAACTTTTACGACGCTGTTATTTTTATGATGCCACGATTTGAGTCCTCAAAGAACGTTCTGGACACGGATTGACGATAATTTCTCAACGAATCTAAATTGATAACATAATTTTAGACGCATTCGCTGCACGAGTTTTGTATGCTGTACAATGTTTTGGGAATATTTGAATTCAAACGAAGGGTTATCATTATGGTACAATAATTGAATTCCCATTGAAAAAATTCAGTGACTTTAAAACGTGACACGCGTTAGCCGCTTGTTTGCCTTATTGACAGGTGAAATTTAGCATTGAGAATTTACAGAATATCGAAATCTCATTGAAAAAGAATTTTGTTATCCCGATAGCTGCTAGTAGACTTCCAGTTGCCTGTTAGAATTACCATTCAGGTTTGTGATGTTATGGATCATCCTATGATAATCTTCCAACAGCCCGCACTCCAAGTTTGACTGAGCAGCAAGTTCCCTCGCACCCTCTGATGATCAAGTATGCGATTGGTTGAGAAGAGTTTTTATCTTCTGGGAAGAATGTTCTTATCCACACTGGGACCGCAAGTCTGCCAAAGTTAACACAAAACTTCTATCTTTATCAGATAAGCAAGAATGAAAAACTCTCGGCCATAACTTTTGCGCTGATTGTCTTGCTTGGAGGTCGCCGTGTTGAGGCAGCAGCGGTACGCAGCCTGTCTAGCTCACTACTTCTCTCCTTCTTAAATTTAGGAATTCCTTCCCACTAAAGCATGCAATGCCTCATGGCTTACTGTCACCATTTACTAGCATTTCTTCCAAACACGCGTCAGCATTTGTTTGCATTTCTTCTACACACGCGTCACCATTTGCTAGCATTCCTTCAACACACGCGTCACCATTTATTTATGTTTCTTCTACATACGCGTCACCATTCATTTATGTTTCTTCTACACACGCGTCACCATTTACTAGAGTGCCTTCAACACATGCGTCACCATTTATTTACGTTTCTTCTACACACGCGTCACAATTCACTTGCATTCCTTCTAAAGACGCATCACCATTTTTATGCATTTCTTCTACACACGCATCATCATTTTTATGCATTTTTTCTACACACGCGTCACCATTTATTAGGATTTCTTCTACACACACGTCAGTATTTATTAGGATTTCTTCTACACAAACGTCACCATTTATTAGGATTTCTTCTATACACACGTCACAATTTATTAGGATTTCTTCCACACACACGTCACCATTTATTAGGATTTCTTCTGAACACGCGTTTAAATAAAAACTGTGCGTTAGCTTCTCGAGAATCGTTCAGAGCTTCACGTAGGACAATTATACAGCAAGGGTTCTTTTTTAAGTTAGTATCCTTTTATGTATATTTGCGCTCCTCCCCTCCCTCCCCTTCCCCTCTTCTGTATAAAAAGAATTACTCGAGATTTTTCCTCAGGAAACATCAGTGATAATAATATAATAATTGATAGGTGTTATCTGCTCATTTTCTAAGAAATCGCTATTTTTTAATGACAGATTTTTTTATATTGATTACCAATTTTCTGAGCATGAAGCGATAATACGCAGTCAGTAACTTCTCAGCGCATGACCTTCACTAGTCAGTTATCATCCCGCTAACATTGAGTCCACGGAAATGAAATAGCAGGAATAAACTGCGTTTGTTAGGAAGTTTATGGTATGTGAAACAAAGTTAAGCAGGCCAATGGTATTCAAGATGTTTATTTGCTTTGAAGAATCTGAAAAAAGCCAACAACCACACTGATAAATCCCTTGTATTGTTTGTCATGTCTTTAAATGAAAATTAGTGAGCTAATATGTTAAATATAATCCTTATACCAACTACTGGATCATTTGTCTGTGACCCTTTCCTCACTTTTATCAAATGATACCAGTACACTAATCACTCGAATTACCGAACCATTACAATATCTTCCGGATTTATGATTTAATTGCATTTTCTAGCATATTATAAAACCATTACAATATGCCCCTGAATAATGATGACATAATACGCACTACGTCCACCCAAATTACAATACCACTGGACAATCCGTTCGAATGAACACTTCCTCAAACATGAGCTCGTCTCGGTTGAACTGCGTTGCTACACGTGGTCGCAATGTACAGAAATTAAGCATCAAAACTCTTTGATTCTCTGCTTGAAATTAATTTAATGCTAAGAAGTTACTTTTCAGCAATATTAGCACCTGAGAATATTTTTTTAATCCAGAGATGACGTAAGCTGAATAAAGGAATTCTCGCCTGTATTTTCGCAAGATACCCCAAATCAAAGAGGAAATCATGCTACCAGAAATGATACTAATTGCTTGAGTGTTTAATGAATGAATTGCACAAACGCCCTACAGCGACTGAGCCAAAATAAAATTTAGTAGTTCGATTCAGCCGTTAAACGTGAAACTGGCAGGAATAATCTGTTTTAGTTGATAATACACTGGATACCATCTACTTTGGTCCAAAAACAAAAAATATGAGCGACTTGCAATTTCCTTTACCTCATAAACGAATCTGTGAACAATTTGCAATCTTCTTTAGTTCATAAACCAAAAATGAGCCAAATTGACAATCTCATGCACCTTATAGATGAGTCTATGTTTAGTTAACAATCTCCTTTGGTTCTTAAACGAGCATGTCAACAATGAACAATTTAATTGAGTGTCAGAACTGGAATGTTAGATTTTTGAACAAATACTAGTTAACATTAGTTATTTTTTCTTACATATTGCATCAGAAGCATAATTTGATTTAATGAAGAGTCAAGTATACCGGTCTCATTTGATCACACCTGTTTGTAACAAAATGGCTTGAATGTGGAAAGCTTCAGAAAAATCAGTTCTTAAAGTGGTGTCTTTCTAACTCAGGCTGTTATCACCACTTCTTTATGTTTAGGTCTACATTTCAACTTCATGCCAAATTCTTCTTCCCTGAGTGAAATGAATTTTAAAATTTAGGACATAACTCCCTTGCATGGGAAAATTTAAGCTTTATACGCTACAAGCGCCAGTTTAAGAGGCGCTATTCTGTACAAAAAAGAAACAATTCCTCAGTAAGACTCAGAACATTTACAGAAAACAAGGGGCTAGTTGAACAACGCGAAGTTATCGAGGAGGTGGCAGAGTGAAAGCTTAAGTTAGATCCGAAGTCATCTCCCAAGATAAACCAAACGAATATCTTACAATCAAATTTTCATGTTTAATTTGAAAGTCTCATTAAGTAACGCAATTGAACCTCGCATGATTTATGTGAAAATCAGTCATCCATAATTTGAGCGATAGTTTGAGGTAGAATTAGCAAACACGGCATATCAAATCGGAGAAAATATGCAAATAGTGGCGACAATTGGAAGAAGCGGCGGTCGGTGGACGGTTTCTTGTTGCCAGCTCGGCAGCTATCGCCGCCGATCGCGGGGACGCTCTTATCGCGGCTGCCAGCCCTTGCACCCCTGTCTGGGGAGCGCTCGAGGGGACGTGAGGGGAAGACGTGGGGCACTGGGGGATGGCAGCACGTTCGGGGATTTGAGGAGATAAGGAGCACAGTGAGGACAGGGTGGCAAAAGTAAAAGGGTGATGCGAGTGAAAAATCCGGGAAATGCTTAAACTTGGTTATAGTAAAACGTTTAAAATTAAAAGTGAATATTGAAGGAAGCAAAAAGACGTAGAATGAAATGAAAGAGGGTCGGATAGTACACAATGTACTCTAAAGTGATGGATGAGAGAAAGAGGACTAGAATGTGTGCCAAAAATTAAAAGGGCTAAAAAATGAGACACAGGAAAAAGACTTTCAATTTAAATTTCGAAATGTATAATCTTAAAGACAGTTATTCTATAATCCACTCCTGAAAGGACGCGTACCTAAGAAATGTTAATGAAGAACGACTAAATTCTCGATGAAACTTCGCATACCTCGTAGCTTTTTGTCAACCTTTTTCCTTTTTTCCAGATTTTTTCTCAGTTTCTTATGTACTTTCAAACTATTTAGGGGACATCACAAGATGGCTTGTTTCCCCAAAGCTGAAACAATTTATTGTTACTGGGATATATAATATTTCATTTGTACTATTCTGAAATTGCATTGCATGTAATCATTTGCTTTTCTCGTGGAAACTTATAGAGGATGAGTTACAATTCTATTCTCTACTGTCCACGCTCAGAGTTCAGCAATCATTATTTCTCCCTTGAAAGCTCGCTTTACAGGCTCGTGAAATTCCAATCATAAGGACCTCTTAAATTAATTGAGCTCCTGTTATTCGCTGAGTCATTGGTCGCACCTCAAAGTTTTAATAAGATTGTCATCAGCGAGATGCCGTAATTGCATGACGGCCCCGAGCTGCAGCTAAATAGTAGAGTAGTAATTTGAACAATGCCTCCGATTACTGACATTTCCATCACTACACCGTCATTCAAGATAAGGAAAACCAGCACCGGAAAAATTCGAGCAAGTTCGGCGGCGGGATACGAGACCGCGAAGACGCGGCGTTTAATACCAGCGTTCCATTACATCAATCTAGCGAAGAAGCATTTAGGTGCGACTGCAGGTGCTGGTTTAGTCGCTTGTAATAGCAGCATGGCTTATCTTTAGGTGCTCATGCTATGGCTACCATGACTTCGACATGACAATTGAGGCGCGTTCAGGCGTGAAGACGCAGGTGCTGCAGCTGGTGGATTGCCGCGACCCTCGAGTTCTGCTCTCGGCCGCGTGGGACGAGCTCTAGTCAAGACCAGGGCGTAGGCTTGTCAAATGCAGACTTGAAGCAACTTTTGTTGGACAAGGATAAGCTAAAAGAAAGTGATCAACGTTAAAGTATATTCTAGAATGATTGTGAATTGATCGCCACATGTTTGAGTACAAATAACGCTCGTGCAAGTAAATGAAAATTCACCGAAAGGTATGCGTTTCTAAACGTTTCAATATGATTTGCTTACAGTGATCTGACAATTTATTTCGGGTAGCTTTCGTAAAACTTACGACAAATCCTTTTCTTATGAATTACGATTCACACCCCACTGTCTACGAGTCGTACGATTTCCTACAATTCAACAGAAGCGTGACGTTCTTCAGCAATGGAGTTTTTTAAGAATATAATGTCGTGAAATGATCGTTAAATTACCTACCCCTGGGGCCACTTTGCTCTCACGATAAGGATACTTATGGTGAACTGTCCGCTAAGTTTACCACGTTAGCTTTTGCATCATGGCATTCATAAAACACGAACAAAACCAGGATTTGCCACATATCAACAATTGAAGAAAAAAATTGGTAGTTATAAGAAGTTAGGAGTCTTTGAGGACACTTACATTTAAATATAATTGCTTCTGTACCTTGATATTAACAGTGACAATAGATAGAGTCTATTGAAAAATTCCTTAAACAATGCTTTGAATAACACACTCGCGTGTAATTAAATACAGGTATATTTGAAATTTTGCTTCATGTCAAAAATACATCTTCCTTGAAAATCAGTGCTTGTCGACAGAATACAAATTTTTATGAGTCCAATTTATAAAACTGTACAGCACTACCTTGTACATCGCAGAACTCGTTGAGTAAAAGTATTAGAAAACTTTTGTTAAAGCTATGGTCAATGGAATTTTTATAGGCAATTTCATGACCTTTTATCTTTGTTTATCTGGCAGCTATAATACGAGAGATTGGTTATAGAGTTTTGTCACTCAGCTTGTATTTGCATTCAACTCAAAGTACGCTTGAAATATTTATGCTAACGCTGCACTTAGCCATTAACAGTAGAAGTACGTGCTGATGGTATTGTCCTAGATTTGAGTGAGAAGCCACGACAATAAACGACACCCACATACGTAATTCTTAAATCATTCTTTGTTTCAACTATGTTATATCGTTAGTTGATTGTTTTCTCTAGTAAATTTATGAGAAGATCAACTAGTCTAACTTTTTCGTTTCACTCTAAAATCCCAGCACAAAAGTAAAAAAATCACGAGGTATATGTTTCTTTACAATCTCTAAAACAAACGTGAGCCGAGCAGCCGGTAGCAATATCAGAAAGTGGTTCAAATTTCTATAGAAGGACTCAAGATCACACATCATCCTATGATGATTTCAAAACGTATAAGAAACGACCGAAAGTTGCTGCTACAAAATCCTGATGGTAGTATGAGAAAACTGTCGTCTGAATTCGGTATGAGTTATCGAATATCAAACAAATGCATATGCAGTCATTGGAGATGCCAAAATATTGCTAGCGTAAAATATTACTCCTCTCAGTCAAGAAAGAAAGGATTTGAGCCAGACCTTATGCTCTACTAAATCTTAAAATCCCAAAAAACTAAAAATTTCAACAGCGAATAAAAATAACTCTTCAACGGTCCAAAAGATTTATTCTGTTGATTTTAGACTTCTCTGCTATATCTAATGGAGTAGATAAATATGACACGTAAATGATATGCCAACCTTGTTAGACTCAAAATTCTTAGTGAAAATGATGCTTTGATGAAATTCAATATGATTATCACCCACGTCATCACACAGGCTACCAATACAACGTCTTCAGTAACATGCGAACATCTCGCTAAAGAAATACTGCATGTGTTAGAAAACCAACCCGTCATAATCACGGCTTTTCCTTAAATTTCCCTAGCGTAAAACGAGAAAAAAGCTATTGGGTTAAATTTTGTGATAAACCAGAAGAGGAAAAATATTCACTTCAATAATAAACCTCGCCAGATACCCAAATTTCAAATAACGTCTATTATCATCTACATGTAGTTAATTCCATTTTAATGCACCAGAAAAAACCCTCGTTAAACACCCTGTACTCAAACATAAAATTCGGGATTATTTCATGTTACTCGCATTAGCATCGTATTGACGTACGAGAAGCCAAGTGGACTCTTCAAATCCTGCGAGGCTCAAAGCAGAAGAAAGTGCAGACGTCCTTATACACATGAATAATATGACATGAGGTTCGACCATACCCCGAAGCTTCTGAAATTTACGTTCTAGCTTAGTAGTTGGCCTATGTGTGAGTCTTTTGACACACTGAAGTGCGTCGAAAACTAGCAACTGCCTCGCTTACGTGCGTAAGCCAGCAACGCTCCTTCTCTTGAGGATGTGGCATTGGGCGCCTGGAGGGCCGGATTGGAAAACTGGGGTTGAGACCCCCCTCTGGGGTAATTTCCCTACAGATGGCTACACTCCAAACCCAACAGAAAAATCCTCGTATGTAAAATAGAACATGACAGTCATCAAAAGAAACGAAACAAAAAATTTCGATTGCAACATACATAAGTATATCGATAGTATATGTAGTTATTTTGTGTTTTCCAGACTTGAGCTTTTTTTGTTATTAATCAATGATGTGCTGGGAATTGAATGCCCTCTAGGGTGAATGCCTTCATAGGTTGCCCTAGATGCCTTGTAGCTTATTACTGTGTTGCATACGAGTTTGTTGCACTTTTCCGCTCATCTGAGACCGCCATGTTCTCCATCAGTTGCATTGTAAAAGCCATTGGTTTGTAAGAGATCGAACTTTTACCCCTTTTACGCCTGAAATTCGAATACCGCTTTGACTGTAAGGGATATTAGGGTGAGATTAATTCAGTACTCTATTTTCGTTTTCTTTAAAGATACTGTAGATGCTCATCTCTGTGAACCAAGCCAAGTTGTACGATAATCTTTTTAGTGACGAGCCGACATACTGACAGAGCATCATTGTGTTTTGCTATGATAAAGAATAAAAAAAATTACCTATGCAAAATGTAGTCAAAATTATGTGAAAGAATAAGCTGACTTGAAGTTCGTAAAAAATCGATAAAGTAGCAAATGAATAGGGCAGTACATTCTCTGCCCAGAAGCTTTATCAACTCTAGGTTGCACAAAGCCTTGTGGAGTAAGGTTGATGTGAGCGTTCATTCTATCGTACTGGTGAGGGTTATCGTCGATCTAAAACGATATTAATTTGGATGGTTCCACAATTACTGACTGCTGAAAGTAAACCGATATGTAAGTCGAATTTATGGTGCAGGTGCGTACTATCGCACATCGCTGATCGAGTTGTGGAGAGGTTCAGTTATCTGGCTGGCGTAGTCACCGGAGACGCCGAAGAGCCCCCGTCTGCGCGGTGTCCAGGTTTGGCCGAATTAAAAAACCGCAAGTTGGGCTCGTGTGATAAGCAAGAGCCTTGATGGAGGGACTTATCTGAGCCCTGCCAGCTCTGCTGCTGCCGCTGCTGCTTCTGCTGTAGGTGGTGAGGTGGAGGTGGCGGGCGAACTTGTGGCGTCGCTGCATGCTGGGAGTGATGATGTTGTTGAACCTCTGCTTACTATTATCACTTGCTGATGCTGCACATAAAAGAGAGTAACATGCGTCACCTTATGATGGAGCAGCAGTTACTGTAGCTCAAATGAAAGCTGTGCCATCTTCTGATGCTTTTATATTACATTGCTGGAAAAATTGGCACCTATGAAAAGCTACTAATTCTAGCACTTCTCCTACTTTTACGGTAAAATACTGTAGCTGAGTTGTACAATTTGCTCACCAAGTAAATATTGAACTCGACAGCATTGCAGCTGCGACGGAGAGTCAATTGCATCTGTTGCCTCTTTGCACAGCGGTTGATGCTGCGAACTTCCGTGACCAGAGTACGCTGCAGAGCTCTGATGAACGCCTTGCGCGCCCTGTAGCTGGGACTTATGTATAGCTTTACACAATGGGGATGAGTTCATGGCTATTGAAAAACGGACGTTTTCACGCATGCTCTTCGAAACGCTGCATTTCATTGGAAATTCATTTCATTTTCTAAAGATGAATTTTGACGGATCATAAATCACAATATACGATTGAATTGCTTGCATTTCCTTCATAACTTCATCAAATTTGAGAGATAAACTGTGAAGGATCACAGATCAAAGCTTACGATTGAAATTAACCCTACCATCAACAAAGCTAAAGAAGCTTTCTCCCAACATTTACATGCATGCTTTACATGCAGTACGTTACTGCAGTGAAATTCTGACCTTATGCAGTTAAAGCTCGAAATAACATGCTACTCCTTATTGCACAAAGGATTGAGAGATCAATAATATGGAACAAATTCAGCACGAAGCAATAAAAATGACCCATGATCTTTGGAACCTGAGCTACGGACAGTGTCTTCAACGACTGAAACTCATCTCACTTGAACGAAGAAGACTACGACCCCAACCAATCGGGGCCTGCTATTATCTTGATGGCTTCAACGACGGTAACCCAGATGAACTCTTTGAAGGAGACAACAACATTCGCACTAGAAATATCGGCCATAAACTTATGAGAAAATCTTTCAGGACATCTCAGACCTTGAATTTCTTCCCGGTTAAAATTGTTAGAATCTGGAACCAAGTACCGGAAAATATAGTCGGTGATGGCACAGTGAAGTCACTCAAAAATCGGCTAGACAATTACTGGTTAGGGAATCCTCCAGTATTTTAAACTTCTGATTCGAGGTTCCTGTCTGTAAGTTACTGACGATGCTTAGAAAATTTGGGAAATAATATAATCTCAAACTGTAAAATGTGTACTTATGTAAAAACGGACGTTCTAATGCCTGTGGATGTAAATCGACGAGTGTGGAGAGCGATCGCTTGATATCGGAGTGCTTTTTTTCCTCTGTAGAGGTGCCGTGAGTAGTAGTAGTGATGATAGTCACATAACACAGGTGGTACTTATACTACCTAGTCTTTGATCTCACCTGCTTTCCTATTTCACGTTTCTAATCAGTTACCTGTAAGTAATTGGTGTCTGACAACATGGAACTTGAGTAGGAACCCGAGAATGGGTGATACGGCCCGTTTACGCTGTCATATTGTATTCTATTCAACATAGCTAGTTTTATTATGGTTATTGAAAATTAGTTTTTTCTGGCTTATGGTACTTTCCTAGTTTTCACTTGTACTTCTAATGCACCTCACATGTCTCAAAATTACAAGAGGCTCATCGACGCTGTCAACATTATATGAAACGTTCAAAATTGATCCGTTGCGATGCTCATAACAACATATTCATCTGCGCTGATTGTCCCCCATGCAAATCTTAGTCTCTGGATAGCCCAATTTTCTGGAATATCAAGTTGTGCTCAAGGAGCTAACTTGAATGGACGTTCACCAATTCAGTAAAATCTTCTTTTTGTCAACATTCGTCTTTGTCAACATTGAGGTTATTTTGTTCCCCCTCATTTGTCTCATTTGGGCAGAATATCATAACCATTTTGTAAAATTATCAAATCGAGAAATGAATTTTTTTGAAGACGTGCTATTACGTTTTCATGATATAACCCTGCTTAAATTTACAGATCAAATTGCTTTCCAACATAGCATTTCCCGCCCCCAAGTTTTGAGAAACTCCCACTTATTCTGCATGTTTGCTTGCAGGTTAGGCAGGCGGTGCCACCCCCACACCGTCCTGCTGCACCGGCCCATGTGGCGCTAAGAAGCATTTTTGGGAGCCGAGAGGCGGCGTCCGGCGTGTGTGTCAGCGATCTGCTCTATCGTCCGCCTCCCCTGACAGTTCCGTCCATTGTCCGCGCTACGAGAGAACAGCGGACGCCTGTATTTGCTGATACCGTTTCAATATCCGTCAAAAAGACGGCTCTTGGCGCGCAGAAAAGAATTTCTCCCAGAATCAGGCGGGGTAAATTTTCTTTGCCAATGGTCAGAGAGATCGGCCTCGATAAAATGCCAAGGATGTTTGAGCGAAGCAGAATACAAACACTCAAGATTTTTTCATGGAAAACTTGAATTTGTTGATGTCGCCGTCTCACGCAACGGATATTGTTTTCAATACAGGCGGAGGCATTGCGAAAAAAACGTTTTCTTGCACCCTACCCGAAGTTTTTTGATCTATTTAAACATGAAAGATCAATCGTAGCAAAATTATTAAAAATTAAATAATATTTTGCTTCTGAACAGTGATTGAAATTATTTGTAGGGCATTGAATGAATATTCGACTCACGTCCTGTATGTGAACTTACATGGTTGTTTGCGTCTCTGCTCCGAATTTACTCGAAGTTCCCTTAGACATTGGATTTTCAGTGAGTATTCGGTCACTGCAAAGTCAGTCACAACAATACTCAAATGCGATTCATGAAGCGATTGGATATTTTCATTATATATTTAATTATTCACTCTTAATAATTATACTGTTATGTTCGAGCTCCATTCGATTCAATTTGTTTTTATCAACTAGATAACTCCATCTCAATAGCACAGTGAGCTTGTGTGTACATGTGGCGTGTGTATGTGTGTAGGTGTTGTGTAGGGCGTGTATGTGCGTGTGTGTATATGTGCGAGCGTGTGTGTGGGTATGTAGGAGAGTGGGTGTGTGCGTTTGTAGGTATGTGGGTGAATATGTGGGTAGTTTATGGGTGCCGGGTGTGTGGATGTGTAAGTTTTGGGCGTGTTTATGTGAGTGTATGAAGAACGTGCATGAGAAAACTCTTGACCAATATCATATGAAACTTCGGTCAACTCTAGATAAGTTATTCTAAAACTCACAGTTACGACTACAAAGCTTGTGGCTTATCAATTATCATGCTTAATCATTTTTTACACAAAGAATACCGCAATGCTCCCAATTGTGTCACAATATTTACTCGCCAGTGTTTTTTTCGTGTGTGACAATACGATGCCAAAGCTTCCCTGAATACTCGAGACTGTCGTTGCCACTTGGGAAAGTAGTCCCTCTGCTCGATATTATTGGGTTCGTTCATTTCAAGACATGGTTTATGGTAGATAGAAGAGTTTTTTGTGAATTGTCTTGTGGGTTGAGTTACAATTTCAATCACTCCGACCAAGAAACTTTGCCTTCCTTCATTCTATTTAGCCCGAATGGCTGAGGGCAAACTGCACGATGACGTAGCTGAATCTTTTACAGCATTTTTTAGAACCCAAAAGCCTATGAAGTAATGCCCACCTAACTTTTTTGTTTGAATGTCCAGAAACACATGAGACACTTACTTCTATGTCAACGGCGCCAAACATTTTAAATTATCTTCTTACCTAATTTCATAACTCGAGTGTTGAGTTACTGCAAGTCATTCTGCTCAGTCGCTTCCCTTACTCTTACTTTTACATTTGCTTTCAATCTTATATTCCCAGTTTTCAACAACTGCTCCGTAGCTTGGGTAAATTATTTATGAATTTCTCGTGATTTTTGTAAATGACACATTCCATATTCAGGTAGTGAAGAATTTCATATTCACTGATATCGACACAATTCGTGCTGAACAAACAAAAGATAACGATAGAGAGCAACTTGAATCTAGGGAGGCAGTAGCATCCATGTACACGCAGTTATTTTCTTTTGCAAGCTTCCGAACGCCACTTCGAACAGGTGCTGTAGACCAAACCGGTCCGTCTTAAAAATGCAGAGCCCCAGTTTTGGTTACTTTCTCCTGTGTGATGACGTAATGATGATTTCCCTCTGATGAGTGAATAAATCGTTCGTTTATGGTCGGTCTAAACTGCTGAATCTAGAAAAAGGCGGTACCGTTGTTGTAATTTAAGTAAATGATGTTCCAATTTTCTTTCCGGTTAGCATAGTTTAGTCATCTACGACATATCATTTCTTATTCACTCGCAACGAACAATAAAATTTCAACTCTGTGTTCTTGGTCAGAAGTGTTGTAAGTTTGTTATTTAATTTTTTTAAATGTATATGGTTTGTGTTGAGCTACAGAAAAGCCGTTCAGCACACGCGATTCGAAATTATTAGGAGCAACTTCCTTTAGAGCGCACTTCTCACCCGTACACTTCCCACCCGTACACTTCCCACCAGTACACTTCCCACCCGTACACTTACACCCGTACACTTCCCACCCGTACACTTCCCACGTGTACACTTCCCACCCGTAAACTTCCCACCCGTACACTTCCCACCTGCACGTAGATTTTGAGCTAATACATGAAAATGGCGTCTAGTTAGTTAATCAAATTTCAATTTTAAAGGTATTTGTAAATTTTTGTTCGCAGTTCTAATCATTGATGTAGCGAACGTATTAAAATAGTGAATAGAAAAATAAGTAAAACCAGATAAAAATGATATTGCCAACACATTTCATGTTTTAAAGCGTGATACACTTTCTAATTATTTTATTTTTTTCCAATTCATTACTGCCACGTTTGGATGTGCGCTGACGTGTTACATCAGTCCTGCATGTTCTGACCCCCGATTTGTAATTTGTACTATTGCCGTATCAATGAATAAACGACAGCGTATGATACGTTAAATTTAAATTCTGAAAATATAAGTCAGCCTTCCAGAGATTATAGAATGATGATCGTGATTAGAATGTATGTAGATATAAGGAAGTATTAAGGAGGATTTCATTATTTTGAGGGATTAGTATTGCTCAGAAAACAAAACCGCTGACTAAGCGGGCCGACTTTTTGAATGCTTCAATTTCTGACGTGAGGTGAACGAAGGCTGGAAGATATTTTTATGTATTTGGCAGGTTATCTTGCTAAGCTGACGCAAACCGGCTCCTCAACGCCCTCGCCTGGATAGCACTGGAGGAAAGTTTTACAACTGTGCAACCGTGACGATCAAGCGGCCTTATGTTACACACTCGTATGTACGTTATCTCGACTTAACCAGCATCGGATGAGCTCCACAGAGTTTCGTTCAGTAACTCGCAGAAATTTTGTAACATTAAGAATGCAATGCTGCTACGTCGTGATCGTGTGCTCCAGAAGTTCGCAGACGAGTTGATTTATAGCACTCCTTTCACCATAGTTAAAGTCCTGAAATGAGCGTTGTGCTCTTAATTGTTTCCACGCTAATTGAGAGAATTGAGTGATAGATTCGCTAATACTTTTTCTGATCAAAACGAGTCCAAGCATAAAGGTTATTTCATTCGGTAAAATGATGCTTCACTAGGCCAACTGATGTATACAAATAAAATTAGGAAAAGACGGTTCAAGAAGTCTGTCAGCGAATGTAAGTAAACTTTATTTTTGTATCTTGGAGTTCGCACCGTAGCACTTGTCTCCCTGTGTAGAGCCCTGCAAAGGTTCGCGTTACTAATTCTGGTCTTCCAACTACAACAACGTTATTTATTGATACGATATAAATTCACACTTATACTCCAAGAGCCATTTGTGTTCATTTATCAATACCTGAATCAACAGACCGTGATAAGATCGGTGAGGCTCATGCAAATCATGCCATACCGTGAATATAAATAAACTTACATAGCTGCCCATAATATTTTAATTCATGCATAAAACTGATGCACCAATGTGTCATGAATGTATTTTGACCCACTTTTGTCATATGACAGTATATGATATACTACAAGTGCACCATATGTGGCATGCCTAACTAAAGTCTACGGTACTTCAATCGAAAGTTTAACTTACTCTGATTACCAGACATTTTAATAGATGGATTAAGAATGAATGAACGATTTGCAACACCAACATAATTTTAAGCCCTTCGTATGAATTACAATCTAACTATACATAACTGGCCCCTAGGGTCCTGCATGTAAAGGAGACTTTAATTTTATACGTGAAGAACTCATTAGCGTAACTGAAATGACTCACCATTCTACTAAACAGAAATTTCGCTTTATTGCGGAGTGCACACTAGTAGTGTTTATTTCCCTCGGCATCACACAGCTCCATACGCCCCTACACGCCGCCTTTTGCCGCAACACTGAACTGGTGATTGAGTGTTGACACACCCAGATATGTCAAGATTTCTCTGGATACTGAGTCTTCTATTAAAAGTATTAAAAGAATAAATTTTAAACTTTCGTTCATTGAATTGCATACCCAACAAATCTTTAAATACATTCTAGATTCTTTAGCTCATATCTAAAAACAAGCAGTCCTTACTAAAGGGTTATGCAACTAATGGTCATCAAAATTTCAGACTTCAGAAAATATATTTGATATACAGTGTATGAATTATGTACATAGCATATGTGTAGTAATAATCCATCAGTGTCGTTATACCCTAAAAAAATTGAACTCAATTAAACTTTTCTCAATTTCTCCTTCGTGCTCGCTAAGGCTCATCTCGTCCATCATTCACAGCTGTCTCATTCGAGAGGTACAGACGTGCGTTAACAGTAGCGACTCCTGACACACGTGAGGCGTGCGATTGTCATCACACACTTGGAGCACAAACTGCAAGCAACATGACACTCTAAACAATAATGGAATTATATTTGGTTCATCATTCGATGCTCCGCCAAAAACGTGTGAGTTGCTACTCTAACTTTTACTTCGCGTGAAGCCTGTCACGAGGAAAGTTACAAGATTTCTGGTTGGCAGCCACCACCCACAACACACGTCGCTTGCTGCCTCAACCATCCTCAACAACACGCCACTTACTGCCCACCACTACCCACAGCAACACGCCACTTGCTCCACACCACCACACTCAACCATATGCCACTTGCTACCCACCACCACACACAACAACACGTCACTTTCTGCCCACCACCACCCACAACAACACGCTACTTACCCCCACTACCCACCCCACCATGCCACTTGTTGTCCACCACAATCAACATCAGGGCGCTGTTTAGCGACGGTTGAAGCATGCAACAACGTCCACCACTAGACCACTACCACCACAAAAGCACTACCAGCACTAGACCACTACCACCACTGGACCACTATCATCACTAGACCACTACCACCACTGGACCACTAGGTTCTTCTCTCTGTCTTTCAAAGTGGACTTCTCAGCGTCAGCCCCAAGCTGTACATCCATTTATGGCCGCCCCAAGCTGCACATACATGTATGGCCGCCACAAGCTGCACATACATGTATGGCCGATTCAAGCTGCACATACATGTATGGCCGCCCCAAGCTGCACATACATGTATGGCCGCCAGAAGCTGCACATAAATGTATGGCCGCCACAAACTGCACATACATGTACGGCCGCCACAAGATACACATACATGTATAGCCGATTCAAACTGCACATACATGTACGGCCGATTCAAGCTGCACATACATGCATGGCCGCCACAAGCAGCACATATATGAATGGGTGCCACAAGTTGCATATACATGTATGAACCTTTCACAAAGCGCTACGCTTTGTCCGCTAACATCAGCCACCGCACACCACTCATTGTCCACCAAATACCCCCACTTAGTGTCCGCTGTCACCAGTATCAACACTCCACTGAACTCTTTATGCCACATCACCACCACTCAGTGCTCGCTACCGCCCGCCACAACACTCCACTCACCACTTCCCACCACACCACCACTCAGTGCTCGCTGCCGCCCGCCACAACACTCCACTCACCACTTCCCACCACACCACCACCACCTCCACAAGCCGTCACTGTGCGGTCAGCCGTGGAAAATACTGAAATAGTTTCAGATTGAATTCTGTTATCAGCGCCAGCACGCGGGATATGTGAGAAGTTGCGGGCACGCAGCGCCCCCCGCTCTCCCGGAGGCGTCCTTCACAACTGGGTTTCTTGAATAAACTTCTTCCTTTTATGCTGCAAAATTGCGTCCCTTCGCAAGGCCGCATAAAATATGCATGCCCTGTGGTAGGCGCTCTAATGCGAGAGCTGTGCAATTATATGTTTATTTGTTGTGTTCTATGGAATGCCTAGTTTTTGAAAGATACTTTTCTATTATCCTATCTTCTTAAGTAATAGCCTCGAATATTTGTCTATAGAAGGTTTTTCTTCGTGGAATACTGCATTTTTCACTACACCTACTGATTTAAGACTGAATTGTTTCACCATAAACAACTGAACTCGTCTTCCTTTGTATCACCACGCCGTGAAATAAAACCAGTTTGTATTTTGTATAGTCAATAAATTTGCAAGGCTACTTTTGTTATAATTTTAAAGGTTATCAGTTTCGTAGTTACGAACGTAACCAGTAACATGTTATACGGGTAGATATGTACATCTGCTTCAAACATCTTCACAGAAAAGTTTATTTTGCCATTGAACTACTTCAGTAAATTAACCTCTGAAGACTTCGAAATATACTGGAGGTCGCTTGTCGTGTGTCCCAATTATCGGTTTTAATTACTGAAGCAATGTTTTACTTTGACCAGTCCAAAACTTACCCAAAACTCGTAGAGCGATGAAGAATTGCCTACGATGTCGGTCGATTCAATGAATGAGTGTTACGCGAACGTGAGATACAAAGTAACTTCCCCCATGCAGACTGTGTTTTCAGATTCTAGATTCCACGTCCTTCGGAATTAGCAAGCAATGCACTTTTGGCACGTGTAAATTATTCAAAGTTTTACTGGTTTCTCATGGGAATATACGTTTAAGAGTGTATTCAAAAATAATGCATCGCAATGAAAAGTAATATAACTTCGAAGGCAGACCAAGAACAATAATTTTAAAGTATTATAAAATTTTCATCCAATTTTAGAAGAAATGTATGATTAAACCATTATGTATGTCAGTAAATTTGCACAAGCTTCTGAAGCGAATTTTTAACTGCCTCAGGCATCTCGGAGAAATAAGATTAACATTTTCTAAAACGTATGCTCTATTTGTATCTACTGACAAGATATTTATGCTTCTTTGTTTAACCCATTACCTAGCAATGATCTCTTATGAGATCACTTATAAAAAAATTGAAAATATCTGAGAAAAACTTTTTAAACTAAAAAAATGTCTTTTTTGCTTTATATATATTTTTTTGAGTTGTATATCTTTTTTGTTTGAAAAATAAAATGGCTATGGTCATGTATAGTTCTTCATTTATCCAAACAGAATAAGTAGTTTTGAATATTAGAATTGGAGATGGGGTTTTGAGACACACTATATTTAGTTATTGCAACTGTTATCATCCCAGTGATCTTATATGAGCTTACGCAAGATCTTGCATACTACTATTTTTGGTGTTGTTTTGATCATGCCAGCGTATTTTCAAAGCTGTTCTGTGCTAGAAATTTAAGTTTAATAAAAAATTCTAGTTAAGAAAATATTGGAACGTAATGAGATAATGATTGTCCCACCTGATAACATCTATACTGCACATATACTTCTCACAATCAACAGGGTCGACAGGTTCATTTCTTTCTGGACATGACAAAGCAATAAATATGTGAAGGATTTTGGCCGGTCAATGTTTTGCTTATCGCACAGTTTTACTATGAAAAAATAGAAAGAAAGGGTGCTTTCATATTCATCTTTATTTATTAAGAAAACTATTACAACGGTAAAGGATATGCTAATATTGAATGTTAAGTTCCAATGCATACGTACGTTTTAACTTCCATTTCAGGTATTGAAAATGGCTGATATGGCCGAAACGTTCAGCTGTAATATTTAGCATATTCTTTACCGTTGTTGTAATTCTCTTAATAAACAATGATGAATTTGAAATTAGCCTTCCTTGCTCTTTTTCTCATATGTGGAGGAATTGTGGCCCTTATAGCCAGTGGCACAGATCCTACCCCCAGTTGCAAATGTTCGTCATTTTCATATGATATTAACCCTTAGTAGTTCAGTTTTGCTTTCAGGTAGTGGCCCATAAAGGCATCTTTATCTCAGTGCGAGCTTAGAAGGATTATTTAAGGATAATTTACAATGGAAAATGAACTTACTATCATTTAAATACATACACATACAAAAGACATATCACCCCAACACATTAAAAAACATGTATTTACTCAGAAATACATGGTTTAATTTGAAACAAAAATGTGTGCCTCATAGTGGTAATGGTATATAAGAAATATTTACGGATGACAGAGTACAAAAGACGTCAGAGTAGACCCTAATTGTAATGAATTCTGTTTTAGTTCTAATGCAATCGAACAATGTCGTTTGGTCACAGAAATAGTAGAAACGCACCTTATTGATACTTTTTAATTATGATATTATATGCTGGAGAGGAGCTAAGCAAGAATTAAGAGCAATCTTGTCACAAAATCAATTTGAACTAAGAACGAGCGCCTCTGTGGGTATCGCTCTCAGTTTTGCCAGCCTAATCTGCAATCAGGAACATTTGTTATATGTTCTCAAAAAACGTTATCACTAATCAGCATCATGAACACTCGGCCGAGCTGTGAGCGTAATCTCAGATGGGGATCACCCGCACCAAAATGGCACACAAAAGTCGTGGTCATGCCGATGTGCGAGCTATGCGCTAAAGCCATTTATCCCAACACCTTGCTAGGTCCCAGAATTGTCAGCCTCAGATAAGATGAACATCACAGATATGCCCTGAGAAATGACTGCGGAGACCTCCTCATTAACCTTCGGCTTCAGCGCCTCGGACATACCAAGACTTCTATGCACTCCTACGGTTTATTGTCAGAAGGGCGCGCTGAAAGAGGCTCTGGTAATTGATTTAAACGCTCTGGCTCACTTTATTGAATAGGAACAGGAACTCGCTGTTGTAATGGCCAATATTCAAATGACTGTAGTGATGATGACACTGGTGTTGACGTGCTCTGCGTTCTTAGCTATTTTTCTAGGCTCAGTGCAAGACATCTTTTTTTGAGTCATTCGAGCCAGTCCCCTTTACCACATCGATAGTCTAGCTCTTGCATGGCTATGGTATAAATAAATCTTAGCGATCGCTCTCATGGGAGTTTAAAAGTTCAGATAATGCCTGCATGGATTTGAGGTCTGCTTGCAAACAGTTCTGGGAGCGCATTTAGAAACGCTTGCATTATTTTGTAATCACTTTTTATGCCAGTACCACACATAAAACCTTTTGCGGAGCATATCCTTCTCAGGATGAGGCATTTAGTACAATTTTATTCGCCATGAGATCATGTTGTTTCGTTGATGGCCAAAAGAAAAAAAATTTCCTGATACTGAAATTGGTTCGCTCATTTGAGTGAGTTCCATCCTTTCATGCCGAGAAGCAGCTACTCATGAGCGATACATTGCAGGAGTTAGGACGTCAAGCTCTCCCGTCGTACTAGCAGGAAGATTTTTAATCGACGGCACGGATACGTTTCACTTTCTGCGAGACAATACATCCTCCATGAAAGTATCAGGTTATAAGGAAGAGTTCTGAGCAATTTTTGAAAGACGACTTTGAAAAATAATTCGACAAATTTATCTTTTAATATCATT